>WNWK01004394.1:0-100000 GCA_009830355.1 Cherax destructor | reverse complement strand
CGTGGAGAAAATGGATAAGATTTTTTGCCTCTTCTGCTAGCACCACCACAAATCCTAGAGGGATTAGTACCAAACTTGTAAAAGAAAATCACTCCCTATGAAAGCAAAAGACTCGGCAGGAGATGCAACATTCCCCCGATGAAAAGCAGGGGTGCCACTAGTACACTGAGAGACAACACAATAAGTGTCAGGGGTCCAAGACTGTTCAACTGCCTTCCAGCATACATAAGGGGGATTACCAATAGACTCCTGGTTGTCTAAAAGAAGGCGCTGGACATGCACCTAAAGTACCTGACCAACCGGGCTGTGGTTCGTACGTCAGTTTGCGTGAGGCCAGCAGTAACAGCCTGGTTGATCAGACCCTGATCCACCATGAGGCCTGGCCTGAGACCGAGCCGCGGGGGCGTTGACCCCCGAAACCCTCTCCAGGTCTCCAGATAAACAACAGTTGGTTGTCCTGTTGTAATTTCTGGCACTTCGACCAGTTCCACTATTATGCCCTGAGTGGTTCATTATCTATTAAACGTCCTGAAGCAGCAGGACCTGAACAGACTTTAAAGATTCCATTGGTGATATGCATAGTCTAAAAAGAAGTCCAATACTTGCAAGATTCTTGATCAGCTGGTATTTAAAGTCTTTTATTGTGCATTGTTTTAACATATTCGGATGACTACACTTTAATATTTACTTACACAAGGAAGGGCATTATGCCCTCTGCCCTCACACATCAATAACCTATATGTACATGAATTAAATATGTGCAACATTTGAGTATCTTTATTTGTACACTTTTCGTCAGTCATTTGTTTTATGAATGCAATACAGTGGAAGGCTGAGGGGCTGATTACCTCCTCTTCAAAAGTCTTCCGTGTATGTCTCTCTATTGTACTGATAAAGATCCCGCGATATTATACATGGGTGTAATTGATCAACTTGTCTGTGCTGTATACCACAATTGTGGCAGGCAAAGAGTATGTTACAATTTATTCAGTGTATGTCACGCTCCCATATAGGCTGCCTCCTAACCAGCGAACCGGGTGCTAAGGGTTTAACGATCAATAGGGTACCCGTCGTTAAATTACCTTGGTTCATTAACCAATCACAGGCAAGCCCGCCAAAGCTGAAGCAACGTGGTTCACTTGATGTAAGCACTGGCAGGCTTGCGTAGCTGCTGGTTGAGCACGGTGCACACACTCTGGCTTCTGCTTTACCATCTGTCACCGTGGTGTACAATTATTATTTTATCTGTACATAGTGTACATACCTGCATATATCATCTGGTGAAGGCAAATATAAATTATAGTCTACTGTTGAGCTTTGTTCCACATTCCCATTACGACCAGGTCTCACAGGCCATTCTTTACTTGTGTTCGTAATAATAATATAGATACCTGTAGCAGGAGAAAATCGGATACATTTGCTTATGAGATAGTACACACAATGATCGTTACTAGAACACACTTGGAATTGTGATAATAAATGGAAGTCTCTTAGTAGCCTGCGCTGAAGTTGATATCCTAGAGTCGAAAAATACATCTGTAGTGACAATGGGATAAATCTTGCAAATTAAACAGCTAATTTGATTTCAGTGTTACGATACATCGTTTACTGCTCGATTTGCAGCGGCTGCAAGACTATTTATAGCTCAGGTGGACTATCTAATGTTTCCTTGAGTAGACATCAGGTAGTCCACTTTCTTGGACTTGATGTTTTCCCCGTCTGACTTTTGGACGAAGCAGAAGACTGCACCAGATGACTCGCCCTTTGTCTCCACTTGACCAGTTTCCTAACGTGATTCACTTAAACCTTCATTACCAGAGATGTTGGTCCCTCCTTGTGTACATGGACAATATTCTCAAAGTACAACAAACTCAGCTTCACTACAGTATTTACGAGAGAGAGAGAGAGAGGCATCATTGAACTATAAACCTTGATGTGTTTACAATTTAAATTAGAGAAAGAAAGAGTGAATGATCACCTGGAGATGGAGTTTTACATAACAGCCAACAAGAAGGTAAATCTCGTCTTGCAATCCTTCTGAAGTTCTGAGACGGGTAAGAGTCAGCAAGTAGAAAAAGAGGGATGGATGGACAGCATATTTCTGGGCTATAAGAAGGCATTCGATTTTTTACATTCGGTCCAGAAACCGAATGAATTGGCAGAGATAATGGAAAACTTTGCTAGATTTAGATGTATCAAATTAGAAGTAGACATTTTGTGCCTCCTGAGTGGCAGGAATAGTGTGACCCTCGTGCTCATCCTATGAGTGGTAGTACAGAAGAATCATTACAAGAGGTCTCAAATGGTCTTTGTCAAACTCTGCTTAGCCTAGCTATATACATCACTAAATATTCCATTTCATATGCTACAATATTGTTACGTAGCTTAGTCTTCGGAATATAACGTGTGAATACAACCACAAAGGAACTCGTATATTACATCATTATCAATGCAGACATTTGTCAATAAATAATTCCTCCATCTGTCCTGTGTAAAATGCAAATACAATTTCAAGATTTCAGATATTAACAATGAAGTGGTTTGGCATTTCCTGTAATCTTTGTACATGTCTAAATGCTTGAACACACTTCAAATTTAATGTTCTAGAGAACGGTCATGTCTAACTACACACTTTGCATTTCATGTGATAAACATCGCAATGCAAACTGAACTGTCAATGATATTTAGAGCCCGGTCTTAGTGCCACTTTCGCCATAAAAATGTTTTGATGCATTTCGTTATGCTGGTTATTGGAGCTGCTGGTTCATATCTCAACTGTTCTTTCTTTACTCATTTTCTAGTTCTTTTCTCTGTGTAAGAGGGAATCAAAAAATGTAACTATTTTTGTTTAAATAATTTGTGCACGTTCCCCGCCCGCTCAAGGAAGATTCCTTGAAGTCGGTGATGGACTAAAGTTCCGAGAAACTGGACGTGTTCCCTTTCCTTAGACGAAGAATGAGATACTCCGTTCCTCTCTGTAAAGGACTGAAGAAGCCACTGACTGCGAAGTGGTTCCTAGATAAAGATTCCCAAATGTTGCACGAGCGTCTTATTCTTCAACTTGTCAGTTTTCTAAACTATTTAACATCACTTCCATCGATAAAACCTGAATGCTTTCATTTCCTACCTACCCCCGTCCCTCCTGTAGGTGCTGGGTAACCCTTATGGGTTTAGTGCTCCTCCATGAATGTGTGTGACTTCTTTCACAAGCATATTACATGCAGATGTAAGGCAGTTTAGAGCAGATAATAAGGATAAGGAATCAAAGACAATTAAACTGACTCTGGTTGTAGTTTCTGAAAACCTGAGACAAATAGGTATAGGATGTATTTAATTTAATTCTAATACATGTTTGTATTTACCAACAAGCATGACCTACTTAAACTAGTGGATATTTCCACTGGCGACTCCGGCTCCTGCTTCATATAAACCACTTCTCTCCTCATAGGCTGTACTTTTCTCAAGACTGATGGGCTGAACACAGCAACTCTAGGCTGATTACCTTAAACAACTACTCATCTTCCACCGTTCTTCTCTGTATTGGACTCAAGACGTCACTGGCTGGAGTAACTTTCCTCAAGAGATTCCCAAATGTTGCACAAGTCTCATTCTTCAGTCTGTATATTGTGGCATTTATATTAACGAGTTCTATAGGTTAATACAAACGCTGCGTTGTTTCTTCGGCCGGCAGTTCCATGGATGGAAGGTTTTCCAACTGATGTGTCAGTCAGTGTACTCTTTGCTTGGACACGTGTCGTGGTCCCATCACTTTCAGACACTGATCGTGGAACTGCCAGTAATTCTTACTTGCCAGTTCATTAGTTCAGATTTAATTCTGAACGGGAGCGACATAGAATAAGAAGGCGACTGAAGAGTTTCTTCTCTTATCTCTGCCACTCTGTTTGCTTTTTGCTTTTATGTACCTTCTTGCCAAAGTTTATCATAGCTTCAATTTGTTTTATGGAACCCTAACCCCAAAAATAATTGTCCTGTCAATGATATCTTCAAAAAATTTCTGAAATTACGCTAGACAAAGTTCTGGCATTAACATACGCAGCGTTAACTGGTGCAATATAATCATCGTGATCAGTTTTACCAAATAGTTTCCCCTTGATAGGTAACTGGACTAATGGTGGTAGTTAGATTTTTCTGGTAGCGAGTTGATGCCGCTTTGGATATTCATGGCGAACCTTACCCTTCCTAATAGATATATCTAAGTTGACATTTCCTTCTTTTTGTTTTAGTTGTCATTTTAATAAAATCGTATTAGAATTAAAAGATCTTAATTTCATGTCTTCACAGATTCAGGTTTTTCGGTTTTTGAATAGTGAAAATCTCTTGTCATATTTGGTGTCTACATTAATGTTGCTTCTCATAAATACTGCAACATCAAAGTGATAACAGGAAGTAGTCCCATGTAGATAATGTTTGTGTTTGTAAGGACAAACGTGACGACTGGTGTTCCACGGGGTTTCATACTGCTTCTGATATTAGTAAACAACATACCTGATGATCATATTCTACGTAACACTGTGGATTACGCATAACTAGAGAGGAGAATAAACACCGGAGAAGACAGGGGAAGATTACAAGAGGATCTGAGTAGAGTGCATGATTTGTCAAACGTGTGATTATTGGATTTCAGCATATGTTAATGTATGAAATTCGAGAAAGGATGGAGAACGGATACTGAATATAAACTGGGATGCAGAGGGAGAAGAGTAGAGTTTGAAGGGGAGACAGACTATACAAACCTCAGAAAAAAAACAATGTCTAAGCATAACCCCAAGTAAATCACAATAAGAGAATATCAGACGAATAACCTCTGTTGAGAAAACTCGTCGGACCAATTAAAATTCGGCAACCAGGTACTTCAACAAAAAATTCTTCAGGGTCCAGTACATGTATGTCAGAACTATCACAAAACACAAAAAGGATATAGAAACCCCATCTTAGAAATGTCCTGAAACTTAGAGATTCGCTACTGGTTAAGTTCTTGAGGAACTAAAAGACTAAACCTTAAAGCCCTGATTGAAAGACTTGCAAAATGTTCAGAGAGCTTAATAGAGAAGAGACAAACTGAAAGGAAGAACCGGAGACAAGAAACCTAGATGAAATTTAACGAGTAACAGGTATGCCATAAATTTACTTCTCAGTCTGCTCCGTCAATATACCTAATGTGATAACCTGTCTAACCAGACTTCTTCCATTGTATCTATATTTCTTAGAAATTATTACTTCCTGATTTGTCACTGAATTTTCTTATTTCTTTTAACCCTTCTTTTTTTTAATTTTCTGTTGGTATTTCATCGAATCGCCGACAAAGATTATTTTGAAAATTGTTAGTGCTCCACATGCATCCCAGTCACCTTTTGTTAGGTCACTTCCCTCATTGAGTCTTTAATGAGTTTGCCATTTTCTGGCTTTAGTATCTATACTACATTAACGTTAAGCCTAGCCTCTGCTGTTATGCCGTTTTCAATTTTTTTCTGTTTTCTTCTCTCGTCTTAGTAAAGTTATTCTTAGGTGTTTTGTGCTGTTTTCCCCACTATCACCCATTATCTAATATTCCCTTTTGCTTTCAGCCTTTTCTTCGCTGCACTTTTTTTATAAACTATGGGAACACTGTTCTTTGTATTCCTTTGCGTCTTTACACTTACAAATGTCTCTAACTTCCATGCAAATTTTGAGTAGCCTCTTCGTCATCTAATGTACGGTCTTGCTTTCCATTCCTCTACACTTCTTAATTTTATTGGTTAACTTATTATTGTGGTCTTGCATTTCTGCACTCTTGCTTATTTTCATCTTCATCGCCAAATATTCTTGTGGTCACTGACTCCAAGATGTTTCTCTTATTAGATTTACCTTTTTTTTCTACTTCATTTAGGAAAAATACCAAATCCAGTTTTTCTGGTTCATCGTTCCTTCATAGCCTAGTACGTAGTGTCTTTACCATCTTTTCTATATTCTGTTTTTCTTGTATTATTCCACTCTTGTTTATTTTATTTACAGTTATTAAAATTTTTCTCCTATCTCTGTTGTCTCTTCATCATAGTCTCTCAACAGAGTAAAACTATATTTTGCTACAAGGTTTTTTACGGGATTAGGTTAAGCCTTCCTACTTTTATTCACAAGCTAAGAGCTGTTACCTACCTCCACCCATTGCAAAATCTTTCAGAGGATAGTATATTTGGTAGAAGAGGCAAGGGATGGAAGAAATTTGGTAAGATAAGGGGGTGGGGTATTAGTCGTCTCTTTGTTTCCTGAGGTTCTGCTCTACATTCTTTACTGGACTACTCTGAGGGTCATTGCTTTTCTCTATGATTACCTTTATTTTTTGTGTCTGATATAGCCTCCATTCTATAACTGCCTTCCAATCGATCTACATTCTGTATATCTTCAGATACACTCTTGTGTACTTCTCTGATTTGCACAGACTTTTTCTTTCTCTGTTGCACTCGGTTAGTTAGCAAATTTGTTATTGGTATTTCTAATGGTTTCCTTTTAATATCTGCAAACATCTTAATGAAACTTTCTTGTCTCTAAATCAATATCCATATTCTTTATCTTCCTTTACTACTTCCTTAGTCTTTCTTCTCATTACTGCTATCCATTTGCAATCCTTCAGCCGTTCAGAATATTTTTTTTTCTTACGCGACTTAGGCAGTCATGCTTCTGATGTAAATATTGCCAGGTAAATACCATTCCATGACCAACATTGGTGGTGAGGCCCCTGGAGGCCCTCTTCACAATAAGTGATAAGAGACAATGCTCCAGCTACCAAAGATAGACATATTGTTTGTGACTCAATTCTGTTCTTCGCTTCGGTTTCCTGATAAGAATGTGGTTCGGACCTCGGCTACAGCAGATACTATCATACAGATTTTTGGCCAGACTACAGCGGGATGGATGGAAGGAAGAGCTGATCAGGATCAAGGAACTATGTGCAATAATTTCGAACCAGATGAAACTAATCTTCATTCATTATTGTGATTTTAAGCATGGACAGTGATGTAAAATTAACAGGTTCTGTTCTTTAGCCTCAGGAGGGCTTTAATAGGAAGAATCTTATTTAAGTGTTTTAAAGTAATTCCAGAAATTCTTCCCATGACTGTTAGGTGTCAGCAGTCATTTATATCGTCAGTCTGTCTTGGCAAGACTCCAAACTTCTCACTGTCTATCACATCCCCAACAAATGTCATCTTCCGGCTTCCTCGAAGACCAGGGAACTGTGTCCCATAATATTTCCATGTGCCATTGAACTGAATCAGTTTCACTTGCGTTGTATTTCATTTTACTCTAAAGAGTTTCGTAAATAGACATTGCATAATATTTTGTTTGATTATTTCAAGATTCTCTTGTTTGCTGTAAAACGTTCTATATTCATGTTGAGATGGTTATCCCCACACTAATGCATTTTAGGTACATCAAACACGAATATATATTGTTTGGTAACTGAATCAAGAGAAGAAAAGGACCTCAAAAGTATCCAGCAACGCCAATTTGAGAGCTCCAAAGCTGACAGAATGATAAGTTTCAGAGCTATAACTTAGAGAACAGAACACCAGATATAGAGATTCTCCATAAAGCACTTGTTAACCTGCATCTTGAATATGCCGTCCAGTTCTGGTGGTCCAATTCATGGAAAAGTCGAAGAAATACTGAGGAGGGTACAGAGAAGAGCTACCAAATTTGTACCATCACTTGGAAGGAAATCTTGTAGAGAGAGAGAGAGATTGACCTGACCCAACCGAGCACAAGCACTCGTCTTTTTTATATATATCTTAAGAAACGGAGACTAGGAGATCATCTGGTTCAAATCATTAATATATTGAATTGCTTTGACACAAACAAAGAAGAATTTGAAGTGCTGAATGAGTCTTTAATTCTAATAGAGGAGTAAAACTGTAAGGCAGAAGATGCAGCACAAACGTATGCGAAGTTATTTTTTCAATAATGGCATGGAATAAACTACCCGCTATTGTTATAACCGTGAAACAAATTGTAATTCAAGAACCAGTTGTCCAAACACTCAGCAAGTATAGGACTCAACTAGATACATTGTGCCAGAGGCTATAGTTGGCTCACCATACCCTATAGTTACCTAGCAAGTTAAGTATAGGATATTGTGAGGGAGGACGAGGGTGAGATGCTACCTCCTTCAGCCACTCTAAAACCTGCACAGACCCTCGTGTATATATAACTAAGGGAGCAATCTGACGTCAACTCATTCGTGATATTTGAATATCAGCCGAATCAGGACTATCAGATGACAGCGAGGCATCTGTAAATAGTAGTTGTGGAAGAAATAGAGGGTGTGATAGCCTTAGCAGATCCAGTGGAAATCAGAAGCAGAATTACTGGTACACACAGCTTTAAGAATGACAGTTGAGTAACACGAATAGAAAGATTAAAACAGAAATAATTTGGTGGTCAGTTGAATCCCAAGACTTCCATCCAGTACCATCTCTACTGTAAGTTTCATGCTATTTTTCAGTAATGTACATAAAGTATTTTCTCTTGTAAGGCCTGTCATGACCACAGGGAGTTGAGGATGGGGAGAGAGCCTTCTATTCTCCTACGTTTGTCTCATTCAAATAATACACGATAGTCCTTACTCTGGATGGAAGTAGACAGTTCTTCTAGCCGATAATATTGGTGTGGAGTTAAGTCCTCTGCTATCTGTTTTTTTTTCCATAAACTCTCATGTCTTTAGAGAGTACTGGAGAGGTTTACATTCACTGTCTTTCACTGCTCTTATACATTATGCTCACATCTGGTCAGAGTTAAAGGAATAATTCATTTTTTAAAAGTAATGTTGTCGATTGGTACTCTGAGCCAAGGTGGAAAATTGATCAGCGTTAGAATTTGCTGGAGCCTAATATCTTAGTTCTGACAAAAGTCAAAAAAAATACGTTGCAGAACAAGCCTCAATCGAGAAAACGTTTGGCTCTGTTAGAGCTTTAATCATTTCTTGACTTTACAAAGTTCTACAAAGCGAAAGACTGTCCCAGTAAAAGCCTGCTTGTAAAATGTGCGTTTATTTTTCCCCTCGTCAAAGACTTAACAAACCTCTATACAAAATAAAACAGTGTCCCAATAAAAGCTGTTCTGCAAAGAATATCTTCTTTTTTGTTCGCAATACACCATTACGATCCAGTTACATCTGAGCGAACAGTGAGCACGTTAGCTGCTCTTAGTTTTCTCAGAGCTCAATTAATAATCTCTTACAATAATAATAATAATGTGATCAACCGACCATTTGTTAAGTTCTTAATAAGACTCAGCACATAGTGGTCAATTCATGAAGACGCAATTTAAAATTAATGTCCTAAAAGCAACGTTGATCCATTACGTCTAGCTAGAGCTAATCGCTGGTTTATTATTAACAGCTGCATAGGATTGGCCAAAAATTATATTTAAAGACGTTTTTATTATTCATTCTACTTGAAGGTGGCTGCAGTAATTTTTACTGTGAATTTCTCATTTTTAAGTCAGCTTACAATAATTTCTGCGTCCTTTCTTTTTTAAATTATTTCTGATAGTCTTGCAGAAGCTCTTGTTCTGTAAGTCTTAGAGAAACAAGCTAGCGGTTTCTTATTGTTTTACTATAGTCCATGGTTTCTGAGTCTTAAAGAAGCTCTTGGTTTCTTTGTGTCCTAGAGAGGCTTTTGATTCCAGAGTGATTTCAAATTTGTTTGACGTTGGGTAAATTTTTTTTATCGCTATTCAATACGTTTCACACTATCCACAGTCATAAAAATGACCATTAAATAAAACTGTGAAAGTTTTTCATATTAAATCTATCAAATATATGTAACTACAAGCACTCGAAGCCTATTTAGTTACTACTATGTGGCTGTTCAGTCTACGTTGAATGGAGTTGTACCCACTACAATACAACCCCACTAGGCTTATATATATAGTAAGCTTTCTTATTGGTACAAATTAATTCTGTAGGCCAATGCATTTATTTTTAGTTGTATATGAAATTTTTTACATTTCCACTTTTTAAAAGATTAATTTTTAGGATTTTTATTTTTTACTGATGTACAACCTGAAGAAGAACCTTATTTCATACTAATATTTAATTATAGTCTTATTTATTTTCTAGCTGTCATAAAAATATGGTATTCAAGCTCTTTCGGAGTTCATGAAGGCTCGTGTCACTTTGTTTTTAAGGCCAACTGCTTAAAAAAAAAGGTGACACATGACAGGAAACTTAGGATCATCAATAACTATAAAAACTCTTTTAATATGATTATCTTCCATTACGGACACAGGTATAGTATGGCCTGTGTACCTGGTCGTAATGGGATTAAAGTGGAGCAAAGAAAACTCAACAATAGTATATGACTTGTATTTTCCTTGAAGTATTGACAAGGTTGTATTTACATGTACACTATGTACAGTGGTGGAATAATTAGTGTACAACACGGTGAAACAAGAGAGCAAAAGCCAAAGAATGCACTGTGCTCGACCAGCAGCTCAGACAAGTCTGTCAATTCGCTTGGCACAAGTGAACCTCATTGCTTCAGCTCTGGTGAGCTTGTCTGTGATTGGTCAACGAACCAAGGTACTGATTTAACAACGGGTTCTCTATTGATCGTTAAATCCTTAGCACCCGGTTCACTGGTTGGGAGGCAGCCTATATGGGAGTGTGACATACGCTGAATAAATTGTAACATACTCTTCGCATACCACATCTTTCTTATAAATGTCTTCTCCATTTATTATTGAAGGGTAATATATTTTTTAATAAATCTTTCAATATCATCCTTGATATTAAGTATTGGGACATTATTCCAATACCCTCATTCTGTAGACGAACGGTGATGGTTCTTGATCTACTCTCGTACCTTGAAGATGCCTTTACCTGAAGCCACTCACAGCCACACTTGAGATTAGACAATACACAAGTTTTCATTGTCGAGTATTAGATGAAGTTCCTCAAGCATGCAATTCTTTTTATGATTTATGGAACATATTAGTTGAACGATAAGCTCGTCACTGAGACCTTGAGATGATTTATCGTAAAATATTCAAAATTTTGCCTGCGTAACCTGTTAATAAATACAACGCTGAAAGAATTCAGCTGGAAAACATACTTCTCCATTTCTCCTTCTGTTATGCAGTTCCTCAGATCGACTTGAAAGATCAGACTGAATTAGTCAATCATGACTAAGATAATACTGATTCCGTAGTGCAAGTCAGCCTGGGCATCACAGGAAAGTTGCTACTAGTGGAGTGGTCATGTGGTGGAGTGGTCATGTGGTGGAGTGGTCATGTGGTGGAGTGGTCATGTGGTGGAGTGGTCATGTGGTGGAGTGGTCATGTGGTGGAGTGGTCATATGAAATAACAGTATTCTGTGCTGCTTATCTGAACCCATTAAAGATACCGTGTAATTGTTCACGTATTTTTTTACCAGTTTCACCGGGCAAAGACAGACTACGATTATCAGACAGTGGAACGAGCCTGCACCACTCTTTGCACTGAATGACCCACACGGGTTTAGGGCTTCCTGAAATAAAATAGTACATTGAATGCTATTGTCAAATCTGACGATAATGATACCATTTAATTAACAGGTTAATTTGGGCTTCTCTAAATACCTTCAGCGATAAAGGTGTAATTAAAATGCATTGAAATATTGACATGGGAGTGGACTGAGGATCTTCTCAAGACTGATATAGTATGACCTCGTGGCCTGGCTGGCAAAGCTCTTGCTTCACACGCGGAGGGCCCGAGTTCGATTCCCGCCGGGGTGGAAACATTTCGACGGGTTTCTTTGCACCTCTTGCCCTGTTCACCTAACAGCAAATAGGTACCTGGGTGTTAGCCGACTGGTGTGGGTTGCATCCTGGGGGACAAGATTAAGGACCCCAATGGAAATAAGACAGTCCTCGATGACGCACTGCCTTTTTTGGGTTATCCTGGGTGGCTAACCCTCCTGGGTTAAAAATCCGAAAGAAATCTTAACTTTGCGGCCCAGTCCCTGGACCCATTATGTTCCTCTGAAATCTTTTGACTAATACCCACAGGATGGGTATGGGATGCAAAATATAGATATTAATCAAACTAACACCATCCATTCACTCAGGTCATCTAGTGTTAGAGCCTTTTACTGCGACACAGCAATAAATAGCATCAGGCCATTCACATTTACGTACTTTGGCTTCCTTGACAGTTTATACGAAATGCCTGGATGTGCAGGTCGCTGCCAGCAACAGCCTGCTTGAACCATCAGTCACAAATAAGGAACAAACTCGGAAATGGACTACAAGAGAAGGACTCTGGAAACTGGGTTAGAAGCACGCCTAGTCTGGAGTTAACGGCTGTTTGCCACAGGTGACGAGCTAAGCGGAGTAGGACGTGAAGGACTGTAAGGTGGCATTTCTGTCAGCACAAGAACTACTGCATATTGAAGTGGCTATCAGACCCCCTGTAATACTACATGCTGAAGTGGCTATCAGACCCGCTGTAGTACTACATGCTGAAGTGGCTATCAGACCCGCTGTAGTACTGCATGTTGAAGTAGTTTTCAGACCTGCTGTAGTATTTCATATTGAAGTGGCTATCAGGCCCACTGTAGTGCAAAGTACCACTAGCACGAGCCCACTCTATTCTTAGGAGAGCTGAAAGAGTGCAGACATAGCTCCTTTGCATAAGGGAGGTAGTAGAGCTCTAGCTAAAAATTAAAGACCAGTAGCCCTAATTTCCCACATAAAAATCTTCGAAAGAGTGATGAGACGGCAGATTACAAATTTCATGAACAGCACAACCGGCATAACCCAAACCTGCATGCTTTTAGAGCAGGACGATCATGCCTGTCACAGCTGCTGAACCATTATGACAGAATTACGGAGGCGTTGGAAGGCGACCAAAACGATATATGTTAGTTACCATTTTGTCCTAGGCACATGTCGATTAGACACTAGGCCTGTTGTATGTGTGTGTAAGGAAACACTTCGAAATGTTTCCGCCCCCGCCGGGAATCGAACCCGGGCCCGGATTTTGCAAAGGCGTCTGACAAACGCGATCATGGAATGATAGCGGTACAAAATGTTGGCAATAGGCATTACGGGGAAGATTGGCATATTGATTTTCGGGTTCCTAACACAGAACACAAAAAGTAGCAGTAAACAGAGCAAAATCCAGCATCAGCGAGGTCAAAAGCTCAGGTTCCCAAGGCACTATTCTGGCACCTCTGCTGTTTCTCATCCTCGTAGCAGACATAGATAAAAACACCCGTCACACTTTTGTATCATTTGCAGATGACACTAAAATAAGCATGAAGGTCATTACGGTAGAAGACACTGAAAAAATTACAGGAAGACATAAGCAGTGTTTTCCAGTGGGCAGTGGAGAACAACATGACGTTCAATGGTGATAAGTTCCAGCTGCTTAGGTGTGTAAAAATGAACTCAAAAGGAACATTGTATACAAAACTCAAGAGGCTTACCAAATTGAACGAAAGGAACACGTGACAGACTTAGGAATAATTATGTTAGACAAAGATCACGACAGCCAGTAGGATGGGTATTCAGAACTTTCAAAACAAGGGTAATAATGCCACTGGTGACACTTTTCAAATCGGCCCCGTTCATTTGAAGTCAGGAGAAATATCAGAGCTTGAGCAAATAGAGATCGTTTACGGCCCATATACAGCCAGTAAAGCATTTAATTTACTGGGAAAGTCTTAGTCTTGAAAATGTACTCACTAGACCGGAGAGAGAGTTACATGATAATATATCATGGAAAGTACTCGAGGGCCTGGTCCCAAATCTGCACACTGCCATAACAGCATACTGAAGGAGAGATATGGGAAGAAGTGTAAAATAAATCCAGTGAAAAGTACGGGTGCGGTGAGCACAATAAGGGAACTCTGTATCAACATTCGTGGCCCCAGATTATTCAATATCTTACCAGAAGATATCAGAAACACTGTTGGAACAAGTGTAGAAGTCTTCAAGAGAAAACTGGGCAAGTATCTTCACCAGGTGCCAGATCAACCAAGCTGTGATGAATGTGGGATAGCAGGCCTCCAGCAGCAACAGTCTGGTTGACCAGGCTAGCACCAGACGAACTGGCCCATGGCCGGGCTCCAAGAGTAGTAAGACTCTAGGAACTCATCAAAGGTAGTACTGCATGCTGAAGTGGCTGTCAGACCCACTGTAGTACTGGATGAGGAAGTGGCTGTCAGACCCACTGTAGTACTGGATGCCGAAGTGGCTGTCAGACCCACTGTAGTACTGGATGCCGAAGTGGCTGTCAGACCCACTGTAGTACTGGATGCCAAAGTGGCTGTCAGACCCACTGTAGTACTGGCTGCCAAAGTGACTGTCAGACCCACTGTAGTACTGGATGCCGAAGTGGCTGTCAGACCCACTGTAGTACTGGATGCCGAAGTGGCTGTCAGACCCACTGTAGTACTGGATGCCAAAGTGACTGTCAGACCCACTGTAGTACTGGATGCCGAAGTGGCTGTCAGACCCACTGTAGTACTGGATGCCAAAGTGACTGTCAGACCCACTGTAGTACTGGATGCCGAAGTGGCTGTCAGACCCACTGTAGTACTGGATGCCAAAGTGGCTGTCAGACCCACTGTAGTACTGGATGCCGAAGTGGCTGTCAGACCCACTGTAGTACTGGATGCCGAAGTGGCTGTCAGACCCACTGTAGTACTGGATGCCAAAGTGACTGTCAGACCCACTGTAGTACTGGATGCCGAAGTGGCTGTCAGACCCACTGTAGTACTGGATGCCAAAGTGGCTGTCAGACCCACTGTAGTAGTGGATGCCGAAGTGGCTGTCAGACCCACTGTAGTAGTGGATGCCGAAGTGGCTGTCAGACCCACTGTAGTACTGGATGCCAAAGTGGCTGTCAGACCCACTGTAGTACTGGATGCCAAAGTGACTGTCAGACCCACTGTAGTACTGGATGCCGAAGTGGCTGTCAGACCCACTGTAGTACTGGATGCCAAAGTGGCTGTCAGACCCACTGTAGTACTGGATGCCAAAGTGACTGTCAGACCCACTGTAGTAGTGGATGCCGAAGTGGCTGTCAGATCCACTGTAGTACTGGATGCCGAAGTGGCTGTCAGACCCACTGTAGTACTGGATGCCAAAGTGGCTGTCAGACCCACTGTAGTACTGGATGCCAAAGTGACTGTCAGACCCACTGTAGTACTGGATGCCGAAGTGGCTGTCAGACCCACTGTAGTACTGGATGCCGAAGTGGCTGTCAGACCCACTGTAGTACTGGATGCCAAAGTGGCTGTCAGACCCACTGTAGTACTGGATGCCGAAGTGGCTGTCAGACCCACTGTAGTACTGGATGCCAAAGTGGCTGTCAGACCCACTGTAGTACTGGATGCCGAAGTGGCTGTCATTTACATTCAATAACCAACGAAAGCTTCTGGTCGCGTTCAAAGTATTAATGATACTTTCTGTAGGAAGATGAAAGTTGAGTGAGGGCGAGTGAAAACTTGAAGTTTTATTGAAATTTGTTAAACTTGAAATCGTTTTAATCTGATGAATTTTACCAGTGTCTTTTTTTTTATTGACTTCAAATTTTCACCATTGCTTGGCTTTATTTAAAGGAAGCTTAGTGATTATTTTGAGCAATGGCAGATTTCAATTTACCCATTTGATTAAAATTGTTTTCTGTGTAATTAGAGAATACATCTGCGAGGCCTCTAACTTCAAATATTATTTATTAGGGATACGACGATACCAAAATTTTGATCGATACCAACACCCAATTTTCGGCCGAACAACATAGATAGCGATACCGTAACTGTTCAATATATAAGGGAATACTAATTGCACAATGGGTATTAAATAACACAGGAAGGTTAAATATTAATTAATTTCTCTGAGATGATAATGTTATTACTCATTACTTGGCTTGTTGTGTTAGTTAGTGATTGTCAAAGATATATTGGGCAGTCTTTAATAAACTGATTGTGACCACAATCATCAACCGTATTGTATGTAGCTGAATCCAATATTTCCCACAATATTTTCACAATTTTGTACGTGTAATTTCAATGATTCATTATGTTCCAATTTTCTTTCACTCTAAATACTTTAAAAACTACTGATACAACTGTTGCCTCAATATTTCTTGTTATTATTAAGTTATTGAATCACTTTGCTCATTAAATAATTCTTCGTATTTAAGCCTGTCAGATTTGTTAATTATCTTAAGCCTTTGAAGGACATCTCAAAGTAATCGTTTCTTCGGCAACAATATCAAAAGATTTGAATTTTCCTTCATTGTGAGTCGGACATATACTTAACCTGAAAAAAAAGTAATCTATGTCATCTCACAAGCCTAGCAAAAGCTAACACACATCACCTTCCAGAATGAGACTCCCAGCAGTCAAATAACACTCAAGTACCTACTGACGACTGCATGAAGAGCGGCAGCAGGTACAAGGCTTGCCCATTATTCTCATCCATCCAAGGAATCAAATCCGTATCAGTAATGGTACGAACACTGTTTCCCCTCTCATGGTCCTCTACAGTTTTTCTTCGTCTTTTATGTGATTTGAGGACCAGAACTGGACACTAGATTTAAGATGCAGTTATAGTATTGGTCTTGTTACAGTTGATGTTACTCAAAGATTACAGGTATGAATTCTAAAACAAACACACACACACACACACATACACACACACACGTCTAATCGACATGTGCCTAGGACAAAATGGTAACTAACACACACACACACACACACGTCAAGAAATTAGAGAAAGTGCAAAGGGTTGCAACAAGGCTAGTTCCGGAGCTAAGGGAAATGTCCTACGAAGAAAGGTTAAGGGAAATCGGCCTGACGACACTGGAGGACAGGAGGGTTAGGGGAGACTTGATAACGACATACAAAATACTGCGTGGAATAGATAAAGTGGACAGAGAAGGTATGTTCCAGAGAGGGGACACAGAAACTAGGGGTCACAATTGGAAGTTGAAGACTCAGACGAGTCAATGGGATGTTAGGAAGTATATCTTCAGTCATAGAGTTGTCAGGAAGTGGAATAGTGTAGCAAGTGACGTAGTGGAGGCAGGAACCATATACTATAGCGTTAAGACGAGGTATAATAAAGCTCATGGAACAGGGAGAGAGAGGACCTAGTAGCGATCAGTGAAGAGGCGGGGCCAGGAGCTGAGTTTCGACCCCTGCAACCACAATTAGGTGAGTACAATTAGGTGAATACACACACACACACAGAGAGAGAGAGAGAGAGAGAGAGAGAGAGAGAGAGAGAGAGAGAGAGAGGGGGGGGACAGACAGAGAGAGAGAGAGAGAGAGAGAGAGAGAGAGAGAGAGAGAGGGGACATAGAGAGAGAGAGAGAGGGGGACAGAGAGAGAGAGAGAGGGGGGGACACAGAGAGAGAGAGAGAGAGAGAGAGAGAGAGAGGGGGACAGAGAGAGAGAGGGAGGCAGGCGAGGGGGGGTTATGAGATAGACCCATCTTGCCTCTCCGCAGTATATCAAGGGTTGTGTACGCTCCTAATTTATCAAAGTTGTTTTATGCGGGTACCTGTCATTAGGTGATTTTTTAATGACAAGTGAATTTATGGAGACATTGTTAGCCATTAATGCCCGGCCTGATGAATGATGCTCTGGCTGATTCAACTATAAATAAAATGATCAATTTATCTTAATTTAGGAGTCCATCCGATGATATATTGCTTTTAAAATGATTCCACATAGTGAGCTTGATTTTTCTTATTGCTTTAAATAAGATATATATATATATATATATATATATATATATATATATATATATATATATATATATGAGTGCGTGGGGTAATAGGAGCACTTCACCGGCTTAAAGCAACCTCCCTTAAGAGTTACAGAAATTTGAAGAAACCCACAAGTACACTTAGAGTATCTGTTCTTGGATGACGCTACTCTTGCAGGCACCACAGAATCCTTCCTGTAAGACAGAACCATCAAAGAGCAAGGAGAGGATGTAGGCCTCTCCCTAAACCCCTCGAAATGCGAACTGGTGTCCTCTAGCAACCACACCGTCGACCAAGTCACAGCTTCCTTGATACCACTGATTGCACTCTCCTTGGTGCCCCACTTGGGTCTAATGCTATCGGTGAGATTTTGAAAGAAAGAAAAAAACTAATCTCTGAAGTCAAGTGGATGGTGACCAGGATCAGTGACATTGATGTTCATGATGCCTTCTATCTCCTCACTATTTGTGTATCCCTTCCTAAGCTAACTTGCTCTGTAAAATGCTTTCTATCCTTTGTCAGCCCCAAACTGGGAGAGTAAACCTCCATCTTAAAATCCATGCTGGAAGGATCAGATTAGTTGAACTGAGCACACAGGTGTTGTATGTGCGTCTAATTCCTCACGGTGAAGTAAGTGTTGAGTCCCGATTTGAACTGACATGCATATCGTGTTTTATAGCCAGAACTTGTGAACATGGTTTATAAAACAATGATCGTCTCGCTACACAAGTTTTATATTTTCTTATACCTTCGCTAACATCACGCTGAACATCGCGAAATTTATTGAAATTATTGGTAAATAATGTGAAGAAAATATATGTTAATAAAACTTGACTTGTTTAACCGCTCCGGATATATAAACCGACCTACACACTGGGAGGTATGGTATACATCGAATTCGAGTATATTTACATATATTCACCGAGGTTTGTTTATTTGTGAATTACAATAAGGAATGTTACTCAGTGTATATACAGTGTGAGGTATGCATCTCGGGATATATGCACTGGAAGGTTATGTATCTCAGCGTATATACAATATCAGAGGATATGTGTCCCGCAGGTCGATTGCTATCGCACTCGGTTCACACAGAAATCCGGGGGTCGATCCCCGGTACGGGTGGAAACATTATGACGTGTTTCCTTAAGACACCTGCTGTCCATGTTCACCTATCAGTAAAATAGGTACCTGGGTGTTAGTCACTGGTGTAGTGTCGCATCCTGGGGACAAACTTGACCTAATTTGCGTGAAATGCTCTGCATAACAAGCGGCTTTCTATATAGTAGTCCTGTATACCTTGTACATGTACTTGTAGAAATGAAGATTATATTAATTATTGTTATTAATTTAATTTTTTGGAGTTTAAATAATATTAGTATCTAATAAAATTGCAGTCTAGAACATGTAGGACATAAGCCTAATGGACTCGTCCCTGCCTATCATGCCACTGGTCAAATCGAACATTGTTAGGCGTGAAATGTGGCAAAATGCCTATCTTATATAAGAGTCTGTGTTCAAGAGATGTTGGTCACAACAACTTGTTAAGAGTAATTATCGGCTAAAGAAAAAATAAAAAATAACCGGCCGATGTTTCGGTCTACTTAATTGTTCAAGACTGATTGAAACTGTCCGATTTTCATTTCTCATTTGTGGCTTAGTGGTAAATAGTCTTGATTTCAATATTTTGCATCTGAATCTTACGCACTCGTGAATCTTACGCACTTCTACTTAAATTCTGTAATCACTGTCTTGTCTTCTGTGTCTTAAAATTTCTTAAAGGCGTAATATTTACTGTGCAATACAGGAGGCCAGGTTGTGACCGCGCCGTGGGGGCGATGATACTCAGAGCCATTACTAGATCCCGAAGGGATTATGCGGCGCCTGGATAATGGAAGGTAACTTAGTATGATCCATGGAAGAATAGAGTAGCTTCAGTTTCAGGGATCAAGAGCCCTTCACCAGCATCAAGGCACCCCCTTGAAGGGTAGTGAATACACAAGCCGGAGGCGTCACCATATTTACCCGTAGTTTGAGTGTTATGGGCCCACAAAATTTGGTTGAGTGATTTAAAGACACTTTTGCGGATGGAGAATCACTTTTTTACGATCTAATCAATATTCATCGTTATACCCAAGCGAATACAACATTTTTTTTCCCTTTTTGATCGGTAGAGACGGGTGAATAGTTGTTGACAGCGATAAATGGAATAAATATTTTTATTGTGTGAGGCCATACACAGAAACAATCAAGAGAAAGAAGAGGAGTGAGAAGAAAAAAATATTGAGAGTTTATTTAACAAGCTTTAATAACTCATTGCGTGGCGACCGTATTTTATATGGTCATTACATTGTGAGAACCCAAGATAGGCATGTTTCCTTGTCAAATTCTGTTATATATGATAGGTATACAATAGTTGATGAAGTTTGTCAGCCTAATGTGTTAAGAGTTCAGTTATGCGATCAGAGTATTCTCAAGTACTTCAATATGAGTCGCATAGCAATAGTGGCTTCAAAGATCTCCTTCCAGCAGAGCTGAAGTTTCCTTACATGAAGGATGATACCGACGAGGTAATGAATAAGACCCACGTACAACACATGGAGACCCACGTACAACACATGGAGACCCACGTACAACACATGGAGACCCACGTACAACACATGGAGCCACTGGAAGTAGTGCAGACGTAGTTTCAAGGTGTTAAGTCCCTTAGACCTTGATCAATCTAAACGAGGCATGAGAATGGAGACTTGTATACTGGAGC
This sequence comes from Cherax destructor, assembly GCA_009830355.1. Taxonomy (NCBI): domain Eukaryota; kingdom Metazoa; phylum Arthropoda; class Malacostraca; order Decapoda; family Parastacidae; genus Cherax; species Cherax destructor. The sequence goes on along the minus strand of WNWK01004394.1, from coordinate 79,481 downwards.
CAAATGAGAGGTACAGCAGTAAAAGATATATGTGAGCAAGGTCCATTAGTAATAGGTCTGGCCCTGACAGTAGGCTACAGAAAGAGAGGAAGAAGTGAAGAGGTAGAGAGGCGCAGCAGTTATAGACGTGGTCAGGTGGGCGGGACCCACTAGTGGAAGTAGGTCATGCCCATAAGGTTGGTCATTGGTGGGCAATCATAGATGTTCTCTACATGAAGATTCCATGGTTTTGCTATGTCAGAGAGCTATCATTCATAAATGATATAAAATATCATATTGATGAGACGCATTTACAGCCTCTTTGTATCATTTTTGTACAGAGCAGTCTTATCTATGCCTGTGTATGATTGAAAAACCTGTTGCACAGGCGAAACATCTGCACAGTGAAGACAGCCAGGTGTTACAAAGGCGTCTTATTCATTGGGAATTACCATGAGAGGTAATATTAGGGAGTTAGGGTGGGATAAGGTAATGGTGGAGAAGAGGATGGAAAGGGGTAGTAGTGGGTATTGGCTGGGGGACTGTCCTGGTGGACAATGGTCGGGAAGTGGTGTGGAAATTCTTTGAGATTTTTACCGCCTTAACAAACTCAGTATTTTTCCCCGCATGAAATCACCTGATCATTTTTTCTGATTAAAAATGGACGAAGGACCAATAAGACAAGTGACACTTGTTCATAAACACTGAACAGACTGTCCCGAAGCAAACGTTTGCCCCATAAGGCTGGAGTCTGAGAGGAAGCACTTGTGCTGCAAGATGGCTAGTTACCAGTAAATAATAATAAACTGAGAAACCTGTAACCTAAAGCTAAGGTTTAAAATTAATTTGTTCATCTCAGGTGACAAACAATATGATCACTAAAGTATTAAGAACTATTCTGACACCCTGTCTATTTGGGGTTAAGAACTCATACCCGAAATTATTAAAATGCAGGTGAATGACTGAAATGAACTTTGGAAAGCCTTCCCTAGCTAATACAGTCATTAACCAAGATTTCTAATTTTGGTTACTCATAAAACTGTCTCCAGTATGGGTTTGAATCCCACCCGTTCTGTGATTTGTTTGCAATAGTGTTACTACGATTTCGTGAGTCAAGACTTCTAAATTCTGCGATGTTGGCAGACTAAACCTTGTAGCACATTGGTGTCTCTGCTTCTCTCTTTGTCCAGTGGACCAGTATTTTAATGAGAATGGGAGAAAAATCGCCAAGCGTTGACACAATTGATAAATGTTAGTTCTGAGAGGTAGTCTCTAATACCCTTTCATCTTCTCTTCGTTTCCCCTTCCCTTCCCTTTCCCCCCTTCCCTTCCTCTTGCGTGGTGTTTGATATACATAATTGGCGCTGCCCGCCTGCCTGCCTCTCCTAGCCAGACGATCCATGGCTCGAATGCCTCTCCTAGCCAGACGATCCATGGCTCGAATGCCTCTCCTAGCCAGACGATCCATGGCTCGAATGCCTCTCCTAGCCAGACGATCCATGGCTCGAATGCCTCTCCTAGCCAGACGATCAATGGCTCGAATGCCTCTCCTAGCCAGACGATCCATGGCTCGAATGCCTCTCCTAGCCAGACGATCCATGGCTCGAATGCCTCTCCTAGCCAGACGATCCATGGATCGAATGCCTCTCCTAGCCAGACGATCCATGGCTCGAACAATATCTATTCTCCGGAAATTAACATCCCTCCTAAAGACAACAGTCTGATACACGGTATTCGAAAATAATTGTTGGTTATTCAATGATGATTTAAGTCTTCTTGAAACGTTAATGCAGCTCAAATCCACTAACGAAGTGTTATGATTTACATTTTAAGTTAAACTTTTGCCTCTTGATGTTAGAAATATTGCCAACTGCTCAATATTAGATAAATAATCGATTGTCCATCCCCTATGTAATCAAAAGTAAACCAAGAAATTGCGAGTCGTCCAAGGATTTTTTTTTCAGATTCACCATGCTTAGAGTTGCTAGGCAACAGAAGGAAATGCAGTATTTACGACTTTACGCCTACTCGGTGAGCTTTAACTCTGTGACTTAATAAAGCCCAACATCGTCAATAAAGAATCACATTATACATTTCTCTCTATTTCTTACATCGTGTCGGTATTCTATAGCACTTTTCCCCAAGTCTTCCCAGTACGTTATCTGCAGGATGGTTTCCAGTCGTATTTCAGCTTCACCTACTATGGTGTAAATCTAAGCCGCCGTTATAACACTATGGTTCAAAGAATCTGTTAGAAATTTTGATTAGAAACAAGATAAAAACATGATTTTGATCCGCATATACAAGTCTTAAGTTGTAGATGAATGGTTCAGAGAACCGACAAGTTGTTAAATTAGACACATATGCAACACTTGGGTATCTTTATTGAGGAAACGTTTCGCCACACAGTGGCTTCATCAGTCCAATAAAAGAAGAAAGTAGTAATAAAAGGAGGAGTTTGAGGTAATCAGTCCCTCGGCCTGGAGTCGATGTGTTCAGTCCATCAATCTTGAAGAAAATACAACATAAGACAAATAGAAGTTGCTTATATACTGTAGACAGGTGAGATGAAGCAGGAGGAGGCGGGGTCATAGTGGTATCATCCACTGGTCGAAGTAAGTCCTTGTCCAAAGGTTTGGACAAATGTTGAAGAATCCCTATTCCTCCTTTTATTACTACTTTCTTCTTTGTATTGGACTGATGAAGCCACTGTGTGGCGAAACGTTTCCTCAATAAAGATACCCAAGTGTTGCATATGTGTCTAATTTAACAAGTCTTAAGTTGTAATTAAAAAGTCGACAGCAACTGACATGACCAAAATGCATTATGGCTGATCGATAGAAAGGATAATAAAAAATAATAATTAAAAAGTTACTTTTTATTAGTACAATGGAAGTAGTTCGATATAGATGCAATAAAACATGAAACACATTCGACAAATTTATTAATGAAAAAGCCGAGCTATATTTTTTTTTCTCTGCAACAGTGATGAGACACAGGATTAGGAATTTGCTCACTCAACCAAGGAAAAGGTGAGCAAAACTTTGTAGTTTGTTTGACATGCTGAACGCATGTCAAACAAACAAAGGCGCAGACTTATTTCCCCCATAACTCATTATTTCTGTCATCCAAACTCTGTTCCTTTCCTTCAGTAACTGTCACTCTGTTCTCTCCGTCTTGCAGCAGTCATTACCACCCAAACAAAAGAGTAATGCGTACTGGATAGAGCTGCAGCTCTACAGCTCCACCTTCGTTTGATGAGTAGAAGTTGGGCAAAAGGACCTGAAGAAATATAAAAAAAGCGGAATTCCCTCCTTCAACTTCGGCCCATTATTTTCCAGTCCTGGAGGACTCTTCTGATACACTGCTTTCCAGGTCAACTAAAGATGGGTTCTCTGGACATGATAGGCTAGGCTAGCATCTTAAGATTTTGTTTTATGATGACACTTTCTTAGTGTACATCTCGTACTTCATTGTTATGCATTGTTTTTCTGACTTGTTCAACGGTATCTGTTCCATGTAGTTCTGCTGAAGAAACTAATCATCTCACCAAGCAATAATTGACGAGCAGTAAGTGTCTGTCGCAAGAAATAGTCGACCCTCAATTTGCCTGTGGGATTTCCATGGATTTTCTCTGCATATTCAGCGATTTCTTCAAACTTGCATCTTTTCATCGTTCAGGAAACCATGCAGAAATTCTGCTGACATTATTCGAAACTCACTCAGAGCTCGTAGCCACGACTTGCCGTTCACAATGTTAGTAATGTTACTGTGCCCAGCGTATAAAAAAAATGGATGTCCAATCCTGATTCCTTTATCAAGTAGCAGATGCACCAAAGAAATAAAAGTGTGAAAATTAGACACATGTGCAACATCTGGGTATCTTTAATGTAGACGTTTGGCCATCCTGTGGTTTTATCAATACAAATTCTAGGACATAATTTGAAGACAGAACAATATACAAAAGATGAGGTAATCAGTCCCACAGCCTTGGAGTTGGTGTGAAGAATACCGTAGTCGTGAAGAATCTGATTGTATGGATAAAACCACTGGATGGCGAAACGTCTACATTAAAGATACCCAGATGTTGCACATGTGTCTAATTTTCATTTTGTCGATATTGTATACCATTCAGGTATGTCAGTCTGGGTGGGAGGATGGAGCATCAATTTTTGGGTCAGACTGCTACCAAGTCAGACGATTAAATGTACATTGATCCCTCTATAAAAGTGCATTATAGCCAACCACTCTGACGGAACTTCTTTAACAACAGAGAATTAAGCCACTGACCATCCTTGACCTGAACATGCATAAAATTTGCCTTCATCACACATGCCTCAGCGTGTGTTGGACCTGATGTATGTACAACTACTGTTGGATTTACCTTCGTAGGGCCGATGTTGCCTGACTACCCAAAGATTGAGTTTAATGTTGTTTTATTCTCAAGTTAAGTGTCACTACCCAGGTTTCACACAGACTCGATAATTCCTGGGGTATATTGTTGAAATTGGTCTGTAATGACATGAGACTCAAACCATTGGTTGTGCACACAAGGAGACTGTAGTATTAAACCCGCCATATACTGGGCTCACCTTCGTCATTAAACCCTCAGGATCATGAAATATATTAATATTGGTAGAATTACCGACAATATGTTAAGTAAAAGGACACAAATGCATTCTGTCGGACACCGCAACAAAATGGACAGGTAACGGCTTGAAAAAGCTCCTGGAGAGCGAAACGTTGCCACAATAAAATGTCTCATTAGTTGCATTTGTGTCCTTTTACTTAACATGAAAGATATTGCAGTTCTCGACGGCAAGTTATGGATTTTTTTCAATTTTCAGTCATGAACGGTGGACATTTTTTAGTTTGTCACGTGATCATTGCCTGAAGTTTTAATTACTTCTTTTGGATTCTCCAAACCCTAAAACCTGTGTATATAGATGAAAATGATAATTATACCATCTTCCAATCCGAACTTATGACGGTTTCTCTGTTCCAAGGTGTCATAACAGTGGACATCATGGATTTACACCATTGCTTTAAAGCAGTCAGTCAGCTTTTCAAGACCTCCCGATTTCTTTTTCGGATAATTTTTCAGTGCCTTCTCAGCAACTCCGCAACCGCTGGTAACAACGTTACCAGCGGTTACAAAAGTGTTTTCTAGCAAACCATGTTTAGGCTTCTGGCCATCTTCCACTGCTGTCGCATTTGGGAGACTGCCGCCTCGCACTTATCAGACACACGTGACTCATTCATGGACACCACATGAAGAAACGACACGTGTGACTCATTCATGGACACCACATGAAGAAACGACACGTGTGACTCATTCATGGACACCACATGAAGAAACGACTGGTACCGCTCTGCGTGGACTGTCAGGTCGCACTGTCCATTCAACATATCTTAATTAATTGTCCTGTCTATCAGGACAGGACAGGATTCACTAGACATCTGCACCTCCCCAGCACACGTTATCTGCACCTCCCCAGCACACGTTATCTGCACCTCCCCAGCACACGTTATCTGCACCACCCCAGCACACGTTATCTTCACCATTCCAGCACACGTTATTTAACTGACCTTGCTGAAAGTTTCTCCCTTGACAAACTATTTTTTTTCATTGAAACTAAACTATTGCCCCAACTTTGATTTCCATTATATTCTTGTACTAAACCTACATCCACTAACGCCAACCTGTGCACACACCTCTACCCGCCACTCCTAACCTTCCCACATTACTATTTTCACACATCCCTCTCTGCATTGCTCTATGATCCTTACGGGTTTTGAGCTAAAGTTTATAATAATTATTAACTTTCCAGGAGTGTGTAGGTGGTATAAATGTGAAAAAATTAAACTAACAACAGTTTTTCACTAAGCTTGTGGAAGACTGTTTGTCTATAACCCAGGAAAATTACTGCCGTCTTAATGGTCTTGTTACTCACTCAGGCAGAACATTTATCATGGTCTTCCATGAGGTAAGAACACTTTATCATGGTAGTGTTCTAGACTCGGAGGAAAACACAGGTTTCATGATAGCGTTCTCCACTTCCCGAGGCAAGATACACTCTTGTGATGGATGAGAACACTGTACCATGATGGCCTTCTTCACTCAACGAAGCAAAACTTATCATAATTGTGTTCTGCCTGAGGGCATAATACCTTATAATGTTCTCACCGATGTTAGAATACTATATTATGGTGTTCTGGACTCCTAGGCAGAATGCTGTTCTATGACTATGTTCACAACTTCCCTAGGCAGTGTTCTGTCTACCTGAGGCAGATCATTGCATCATTATAGTGTCCTCTCCACTATTTTATGATGGTATTTATTCCCTGATGTCAGAACAATGACCAAAAAATTGTTCTCGATTCCTGAGGGCAGAAATTATTTCTAGTTCTCCACTCTTCCAGGCAGAACATTATTCTATAGAGTTCTCTACAAGGCAAAGTACTGTAATATAAATTCCACTCTTTAAGGAAGAAAACTTTTCTGCTCTGTGATGTTTATTCTTCCAGGCTGAGCCTCAGCGTACATCCCTCCTTTATTTGGCATATATAGCGTTTTGTTTCTCCATTAAATTTTGATTCGTGAGTTATAGAAGGGGTCATTGTTGCTTACCATGTGTATCCACTAATTGTAGTGGTCTACACTGTCGTAAGGACCTTCTGTTAGACCACTTGGACTACATCGAGTAGTTCATCTGATGGCTGTCTTACTGCTGAAGAATTACACGAGATTACAGGAGTAGTGATGTGATATAATGGTTTAGAAAATTGACAAGAAGAATGAGACACTTGTGCAATATTTGGGAATCTTTATTGAGGAAACTATTCTCCAGCCAATGGCTTCTTCAGTCCAATACAGAGAAGAACGATGAAAGATGAATAGTGTGAAGCTCTTGGCGGACTTCCCGGCTCTCCCTCTCCCATTACCAGCTGAATGCTCCATCTGGGGTTCTTGTTATAGATAATGGAATTTATCCTCCCCTTCTTTAGATCAACGGAGAGGAGGATAAGGCCTCCCCTTCCTCAGGCTCTATATGATAACTAAGTTTAGCGCTTTCCCCTGATTAAAAAAAAATGGTAGATAAAATATATGAATGCTGATAGAACCTGGACATCCATGTTTGAATAGGCAGTTTTTTTTAAGCCTTAATTTCTTAATTCAGAGTGAATCATTGGGCTGTGCCCCGAGTAGTGTAAGATGTGGCCCCTGAAGGACAGTTGGCACTATTATCTTGTTGGTGTGGAGTGTGGGGACTTGGCAGAGCAGTGGCTTCTTTTTATTAAGACATCCGGTAGTTTCTTTTTCTCCTCTTTCGATGTCTCTCAATTTTTGTGTGTCGAGGAACAGACAGCATCTCCTGGTTCTTTTGCAGAAACTACTCCTGATGACCCCCGCACGGACATAGTTCAAGGCACTGTCGTGGCTTCGTTTCTTACTGGTTGCTAAAGCTTGAGAGTGAGGAGGACTTTCGGCTTCTGAATCCTGAAGTGGTTGCAGTTCGAAGGAAGGATATAGGTATGTAGAATTCTTGTGAGCACTTATTGGGCCTCATATTAGAACAGCCGGACCTTCCCTTCACATAAATATTGGATGGAGAGGCCTGAATGTGAAGCCCCATGTCCTCTCTTTGGTACAATGCTTCTAGTATCAAAAGTTTGGGTGCTAGAGGACTAAGTGTCAGGCAACACAAAACTCTTATGTTGTATGTGGAGCCGAATTTTATTCTCCCCACTCTTGTGTTGGAGTCTTGCAGTGCTACAGCTAGAGGCTAGGCACACGGCTGATGATAGACCATGTGTCGTCCATAAGAGAGAGTACACTGTTGCGCATTGTACACTGTGGTGAAATATATCTAATTCGCGTCGTGAATGTGTTAATTCACCCGTTTCTCTCACTGGCTATTGTGTGACCCGCAGCTCACTAAAAGTTTTTTGTGACTGAGGGTAGTGCGGGCCGCCGTACCCCGTGGGCACTCTTGGTGGGAAAAAGAGTGCCCAGGGCGTTTTATTGTGTAGGATGAGTTGTGTAGTTTACTAAACTAAATTAAATCTAACTCTGACTTAGCTTAAATAAATGTAAGTAATGCATAATACAGTAGCCTATGGTGGCATTGTTCTTAGGCTAAGTCTTACTAATTAAGTGTGAATAAAGATGTGGCACCTGGCCTCAGTAGGCATCGTCTCCCCATGTCAACTCCCCCAATTGGGCGAAGGTGTGTAATGGTCTTATATTGGAAATCAAACGAGATTTTCAACATCCTACGTGAGAGGTGGAGTTTTCTGTGCCAGACAGAAGGTGTATTCATATGGAGTCCTTGCAAGGTAAATAATGGGTCCCCCGAACTCTCGTAATGTTTATACGTTCGCGCTCAGACACATCTATTTTGCTCCGGCATTATGTACGCAGACTTCAAATGATCTGTTCTTTCAAATTTACATAGATATAATTTCCCTATCTTGAGATCGGCAGGATCCTTCAACTCTGTTTATCTTCCGTAATGGAAACTGAAGGATACGGACTGGACCGATTGGCCGCTCTTTGAGGCTGGGCAGAGATCTCGTGTCCTTGGGGATTTTAGGTATACAGTACACAACCCGCACATAGAACGAAACTTACGACGACGTTTCGGACCAACTTGGACCATTAACTAGTCACACAGAAGCGCGAAGGGAAGAGCGCCAGTACGTGTGTGTGAATATATATATATATATATATATATATATATATATATATATATATATATATATATATATATATATATAATGTATTGCCGATTAGGTAAAACTGGTCAATTAGCAAGAACTCATTTAAAATTAAGTCCTTTCTAAAAATTTCTCTTATACGTTTAAAGATATACTTTTTTCATTAATGTTAATGTAAAAATTTATAATTTTGTACCAAGAGAAACTTTGAAAACCTACCTAACCTTATTATAACAAGCACAATTTAATTTAGCCTAACCCAACTAAATATATTTTAGATACGTTAACAATAATTTAATAATAAACAAACACAATGAAATATATTTCTTTCGTTATGTTCAGAATGATTTAGGCGAAATTATTGCATACACAAATTTTCGCTTGTCTTATATGGCAAGGTGAGCGTTGCTATTTAAGACAAAATCGCAAGTTTTACCTAATTGTCACGACATATATATATATATATATATATATATATATATATATATATATATATATATATATATATATGCTTGAAAGCTGGCTGCCTTGGAATAACGTCTAGCGAAAGCTGGATGCCAAGGTATTGGACCAGTGTGGTACGGTCGGTAAAGCACTGCGTACCTTGTCATGAGGTTCGTAGGTTCGAGTCTCCGTCGGCCAGAGATCAGTGTTTGTGAATATTTCGCCTGCTCTTGCGAATTCCTAGCATATATATATATATATATATATATATATATATATATATATATATATATATATATATATATATATATATATATATATATATATATCACGAGAGGGGACGGGGTAGGGATTAGAACGAGAAAAGATGATAGTATAAAGGTATAAGTAGTTTTTAGAAGTGGTGGAGGTAGTAATAGTAGCAGTAATAGTATGTGGAGTGCAACAATGGCAGAGGTGGAGTTATAGTGACACAAGAGTCAGGGAGTGTTAGCGAAGGAGATAGTTTAAGGACAAGAGAAAAAAAAAGAAGATATGAAAAGCAGGACAAATAATGGTCCACGAGGGTAGGACAAAAAAAAGCGAGGAAAACTCATAGGACAAAACTCACCTAGGCAGAAGAAAGGAAAGAAGAAAATATAGGAAATGAGAAGAGGTAAAGGGGGAGATAAAGATCAGGTCAAGTCACGATTGTTCTGAAGTTTGAAGTATTTGACAATGTAATGAGAAAGGAAGACATCTACAAAGCCACGACTAAGATTCATATTAGGAAAGTTGTATATAAAAGTTGTATATAAGGGATGTTTCAATAAGATGGCGTCTGTGAAGGCTAGAAGAACGGTAGACAGTTTTGCCAGAGGACCAGTCAATAGGATGACTTTGATCTCTAACATGACAAAAAAGAGAATTATTGGTGTCGGCAAGTTCTTTTGTGCTATTTAAGCGTGTCGGAAAGAGAACAGCCAGTTTCACGAAAGTATTGGAGAGGACGAGAGGAGCGTGAAATAGAGTAGACTCCGGAAGCATCAATAACAGGAGGAGAGGTACGAACTAGATTATTACGAAGGGTATTAGTTTGGGGAAAAGCAACTTTGATGTCTAAGGAACGGAGGTAGTTGTTAAAATTAGAGAAACTAGAAATATAGGGAAGGCAAAGAACAGGAGAATTCACATGAGTAGAGAGTTTGGGAGAGAAGAAAGACCGTTCAACACCTGAGAAGGCAAAATTTTTGAAATCGGAAGGGTAGCCAAAACGAGAGAACGAATTTCGAAGAGTGGAAATTTCCGAGTCAAGAAACTGAGGGCATGGAAAAATAGAGAAATAAGAACACTTTTCTTGACAGAGGGAACATGGTAAGAAAAGCAGTGATTGTACATGCCACTGTGCATAGCCTTGCGATACACAGAAAAATCGAAGTCTGTAACTTAGCGATGGACATGTACATCAAAACTATCAGTGAACTTTCTCTGAAATAAATAAATATCAGTGTATATACACAGATATTCACATAGATCGATGAGTATACACTGATAATCACAACTCACTGCATATGACGCAACATACACTATAGTGACGAAACATACACTATAGTGACGCAACATACACTATAGTGATGCAGCATACACTATAGTGATGCAGCATACACTATAGTGATGCAGCATACACTATAGTGATTCAGCATACACTATAGTGACGCAAAATACACTATAGTGACGCAACATACACTATAGTGACGCAACATACACTATAGTGACGCAACATACACTATAGTGAGGCAACAGTTTTTTATTAGCGAGAGGTCAGAGATGACAACTGTCATCTCTGACAGTGCATGTACAGATATGTTAATTAAGTGTATGAAAACACAAAAGCACATCTCGTTAAATATACCCGTATATATACGCCGAGGTACATTAATTTCGGAGCATATACACATATACAAATCTGTGTATATACACATTTTCGGTGTATATACAAAAATACACCCCTCAGTGTATATATACACACCGATATACTCGTCTCTGTGCATATAAAGATACGCACAACTCAAGAGATAAACATAATTAAAGTAGGCAAATTAAGAAAATAGGTTAGGGAAGTCTGGAGAGAGATCGTCGGGGACAAGAAACAACAATAGCTAAGCTGTTGGATTTATATAGGTAAAATGCAGCGTTTTACCCTCGTACAGTCTATAGGCTTTAAACCTGCCTAGCTAACCAGCCTTTTTCTTGTTATTCTAGGAAGTCACGCTTGCGTTGTTCTGTCTTTTAATTCGGTATAAGTTGACAAACACATCTTCAGACGTTTTATTTTACATCTGATAAAGTAAACCAGCAAAAGGCTTTACTTAAATGACTAAATGTTACTTTGAATAAGTCATCATATGACTGAGATCAGAATCAGCGGAATTTCCCAATTTCTCAAGATAAAGTATCCCCTCCCGCCATCTTTTACAAATTCAGGCGTCAGCAAGGAGGTAAGAACACACATTAAATTTTACAAATATGAGATGTCTGGTCATAAAGACTACACTGGCATTCGGTACACCCTTCCACACTTGACTTTTTCAATGCATCCTCCTTCCCTTCCCTTCCCTTCCCATCCCTTCCCTTCCCATCCCTACCCTTCCCGAGTACATACACTGTAATCTGTATTTCTCGGTGTAGAGGTAAGTTTATTTTTTATTTTGTACTCTTGTTTGGTCATATAGTGTGCTTCGTTTGCAATTAGGCGGATTACCTATTTACAAACTGTAAGGGTAAGAAAACCTTCGAAAGCAGCCACAGGCATACACCACCTGACCCAACCTTGCATGTCACCTGACCTAACCTTCCAAGTCACCTGACCAAACCTTCAATATCACTTGAGCCAACCTTCCGTGTCACCCGAGATAACCTTCCTGTCACCTGAGTCAACCTTCCAAGCCACCTGACCAAACCCCTCCCTGTCGCCTCACCCAACCTTCTCTATCATCTGACCTATCATTTCCTGTCACCTGTTCCAACCTTTTCTGACACTAAACCCATCTTGATAGTGATCAAGGATTGACAGAAACCCCGTCTAAAGGTTCATCTCTAAATTGCATCTTAGTCGTGAATTATTATGTGTCAATATCAATACCCAAAAAGCTATACTGGCCTAGAGCCAGTTCAAGTTCTAGCTGTCCATGCAACTGAGCCAGGCAGAGGAACTTGTGGACATAGTCAACTAAGTCAACTTAACTAAGGACATGTACGACTCAGTATTTTCAATTGCATCCATACACCATTTCTGTGCACACCGATGCCTTTAAATCTTCCGGTGTGGTAAATGCGGATGCGTTTTTTTTTCACTAGTTTCATAGAGAAAAGATTAATGGAAACGGCATTTCAATTATATTTTCAACAAGGAAAATTCGAAGCTTGGGTTGCCTTGTATGTATCTCTGATTTATCCAGAAGACAGATATGAGAAATGAGGTAGGCCATCCAAGGGAGTGGTGCATACTCAAGGGTTGAGTTAGCCGGTGCCTTATGCAGAGTTTTACTGCCTCTGTTGCCTTAAGTGTGAGATGCGATTTGACGTAGTGTTTTGACTGCTTTGCTTGCATTGTTTACCACCTGGATCCTCAGTCACCACCTGGATCCTCGGTCACCACCTGGATCCTCGGTCACCACCTGGATCCTCAGTCACCACCTGGATCCTCGGTCACCACTGAGTCAGTGTTATTCACAACATGTTTTCTAGTGACCAATATAATTTTTCTTCTTTTTTGTCGTCCCTTTATTCTTCGCATGTAGCTTGTTCCTCTAGTCCTCTATTGTCATCATCATTAATTTTATCTTCCTCTTATTCTTGATCTTCCTCTTCCTCTCCCGCCTTTTTCACGTCTTCCTTCACAACCTTCTACTTGCTTTCATAAGTTGAAATATTATTGTTACTTTCAGATATTTTCAAAACACACCAAATGTTACCTTTTTTGTCTCTCTCTCTACATCACTTATCTTTTCTCCTTTGCTTCCTTCTGTTTGATCCCATATATATATATATATATATATATATATATATATATATATATATATATATATATATATAACGTTATAGGCAGGCTCCCTTGCTAGCTTACGTCACGTGTCTTCCCCACTTAGGTCTTCATTCATAGCTCTCTGTCTCACTTCCCAGTAGGCTGACCTTTACCTTCTGTTCTTCCTCATCTTTTCATTATTCTTCCTCATTCTTTCTTCACCTTCTATCCTATTACATATTTTTTTTACCCCTTCTCCTAAGCCTTTCTTTACCTACCTCCTATATTTCCAGACTATTTCTTTGCCTCGGTTTATCTTTCGACACAGTCTACACCTTTTCTTCCCCCTTTACTGAGCTAGAACTTTTCTGTCTCACTCCAGAAAAAATGAAAGATCATTTTTTCGAGAGGTTTGGACCTTGCCCGTGGGAGGGGGGTCGGGGGGACGCCCCCTGCAGCGAGGATAATTAGCGTTGTGATCACCAGTGGGCACCACGGTCCCGGGGGGAGCAGTCGTGTTTTTTTTCCCTGGCGACTTCACGCTGCGTTCTTGAGTTAGTATTTGCTCAAGTCACCGCCAGTGTCACGAACGGCATCACGGCTTCATCTTTCATTACCCGTGGCCCGCTCGCCTGGTGATTTATGTATGTTTTATAGATATTATCCGCCCGGGAGGGAAATATAAACACAGGAATTGTTTATAAGCTTCGCCATACTTACTTTCCACCTTGTATAAACAAAGTGCTCGTTTTCTTACTTTTATCTTCATGAACTAAAATCCTGCTGGAAAACTCTAAAGATATTTTGTTCATGAATATTTAATAAAAGTGCAATAAAAATGTTACAAATTTTAAAATGTTTTTGACAAACGAGATTTCGGGACAAAAATGGGCACTATTTGATGTCCAACCACCTCTGAATTTTGCTTGTTTTGTTTATATGTATGATTTTAAAGCAACAGAATCTCACCACATATATTTTGAAGGTTAAGCGTTAGTGAGGTATATAAAAAAGACACTTGTTGGTATTAACTACCAACGTTTATACCCGATAAGTGACGATGCCAATATCTTTGCCAGTACCAATACTAAATTTTTTATTGATACCTTGGAGCATCCTTGGGGATACCCAAAGGAATAGTGAAGATAAAATACCAGAAAAAACTTGTGAAAGCCCCAGTAGGGAATGCAGTCACGAAAAACCAAGGCAAACAGAAACCAGACCTATGCAAATTTTATTTATTAGGTATCTGCAGGCATGGAATATCTGGAAAAACAGATGGGACGTGCAACTTTGACCATCCCAGAAAATGCCGTGTCCATATGACAACAGGAAAATGCTACCTTCCTTCCTGTAAGTTTTTCCACCCTAAAATGTGTCACTTCAGTTCAGGAAAGACAATGTTATAACTTATATTGCCAGGCACACCACCTGAAGGGGACAAGAAGATACAGAACATCTAGACTATGGGAACACCTGGGTAGCCAAAGCCACTCCAGAGAGGGTTTTTTAGCGCAAGGAAAGAAAAAAAACTGGCAGGAAATGACAGTAATCGTACACCAACTCCGATAATTTCTGGAGTGGAATCACAGTCAATGGCCTCCACTCCAAAACAACAGATATTAGTGCCAGGAAAAAAAGATCCACCCCCCATACCACCAATATGACGACATTCATCTTTGCAAATATACAGGGTCCAAAGCCAGCAACGAACAACAAAATACCTTTCATCCATGGACTGCTTACAGAGTCAAACGAAATGTTCGCGGTTTTCACAGAGACCCACATAAAGGATCACCTTGACAATGAAATATGAATCCCGGGTTATAACCAATACACATGTGAGAGTGAACAGGCAAAAGGGAGGGGGGGAAAAGGGTTGCCCTGTACGTCACCGAGTCTCTGATATGCTCGGAACTACTAAATGCCTCAAATGATGTAGTTGAAGTCTTGGCAGTAAAGATTGAGAACCAAAACCTGGTCATTGTGGTTGTATACAAGCCTCCGGATGCAACTTCCCAACAGTTCCAGGAACAGCTTTTGAAAATAGATCACTGTCTGGAAAATTTTCCAGCTCCTGCCCCAAAACATCTTGCTCCTGGGGATTTCAACCTAAGGCACCTAAAATGGAGGAATGTAGCAAATAATGTTGTAGCAGAGATAACACCAGGAGGCAGCAAATAATAGAGCCAACAAGATTGAAGAATACACTGGACCTCATCTTCACTAACAATCATGATCCGATACGAAATATTACCATATCAAAAACAATATACTCAGATCACAACATAAGAGGTTCAGACAGGAATGCGCGGGGCCCCAGACCAAAATGTGATCAGTCACGAGGGAGCCTTCACCAAATTCAACTTCAATAACAAAAACATAAGGTGGGACCAAGTCAACCAGGTCCTAAATGATATAAACTGGGAAGATATCCTAAGCAACACGGATCCAAACCTGTGTCTAGAACAAATTAACTCTTTGGCACTCGAGGTATGCTGAAGGCATATTCCTTTAAGGAAAAGGAAGAAAATATGTAAACTAGAAAGAGAAAGGCCCTCACTATGCAGGCGAAGGCAAAGATTAACGTAGCGGCTAAAAGAGGCCAATATATCTGTAATACAAAAGGAGGCACTGGTCAGAGAAATAGTAAACATCGAACTAAAGCTAAAGGAATCTTACAGGAGTCAAGAAACGCGCGGAGAACTAAAAGCCATAAATGAAATTGAAAGAAACCCAAAATATTTCTATTCTTATGCAAAATCAAAGTCGAAAACAACATCCAGTATTGGACCCCTACTTAAACGAAATGGGTTCTGCATAGATGACAGCAAGGAAATGAGTGAGCTACTCAAATCCCAATATAACTCTGTTCTTAGCGAGCCGCTAACCAGACAGAGTCGAAAACCTAAATGATTTTTTTATGAGCGAGATACATAATTTGGTAGACTCAAACCCATCTGATATCCTGACGCCAAATGACTTCGAAAAGGTGATAAATGATATGCCCATGCACTCTGCTCCAGACTCATGGAACTCCATGGTCATCAAGAACTGCTTTTATCATCCTATGGAGAGGGTCCATGGACACTGGGGTCGTCCCACAGCTGCTAAAAACAACAGACATAGCCCCACTCCACAAAGGGGGCAGTAATGCAATAGCAAAGAACTACAGACCGATAGCGCTAACATCCCATATAAAAATCTTTGAATGGGTTCTAAGAAGCAAGATCGCCACCCATCTAATACCCATCAGTTACACAACCCAGGGCAACATTGGTTTAGAGCAGGTCGCTTCTACCTGTCCCAACTACTGGACCACTGTGACAAGGTCCTGGATGCTCTAGAAGACAAAACGCAGATGTAGTATACACAGACTTTGCAAAAGCCTTTGACAAGTGTGACCATGGTGTAATAGTGCACAAAATGTGTGATAAAGGAATAACAGGAAAAGTTGGTAGGTGGATCTTTAATTTCCTAACAAATAGAACACAAAGAGTAGTAAACAGAGTATAGTCCGAGGCGACTACGGTGAAAAGCTCTGTTCCACAAGGCACAGTACTCGCTCCCACCCTATTAATCATCCTCATATCTGACATAGACAGAGATGTAAGCCACAGCACCGTGTTTTCCTTTGCAGATGACACCCGAATTTGCATGACAGTGTCCACCACTGAAGACACTGCAAGACTCCAGGCGGACATCAACCAAATCTTTAAATGGGCCGCAGAAAACAATATGAAGTTCAATGATGAGGAATTTCAAATACTCTGATATGGAAAACGTGAGGAAATTAAAACTGTATCGGTGTATAAAACAAATTCCAACTACACAATAGAGCGAAAAACTAATGTAAAAGACCTGGAAGTCATAATGTCAGAGGATCTCACCTTCAAAGACCACAACATTGTACCAATCGTATCTGTTAGAAAAATGACAGGATGGATAATGAGAACCTTCAAAACTAGGGATGCCAAGCCAAGGCAGGCGAAATTGCTGACCTAGAAAATGTACAGATTACCTTCACAGCACACACAACTGCGATTAAACACCTCAATTACTGGGAACGCTTAAGTTCCTCAACCTGTACTCCCTAGAACGCAGGCGGGAGAGATACATCATTATATACACTTGGAAAATCCTATAGGGATTAGTACCAAACTTGCACACGAAAATCACTCCCTATGAAAGCAAAAGACTCGGCAGACGATGCAACATCCCCCTAATGAAAAACGGTCGCCACTAGCATGATAAGAAACAACACAATAAGTGTCAGGGGCCCAAGATTGTTCAACTGCCTCTCAGCAAACAAGGGGGATTACCAATAGACCCCTGGCTGTCTTCAAGAATGCGCTGGACAGGCACCTAAAGTCAATACCTGACCAGCCGGGCTGTGGTTCGTACGTTGGGTTGCGTGCGGCAAACAGTAACAGCCTGGTTGATCAGGCCTTGATCCACCATGAGGCCTGGTCACAGACCGGGCCGCGGGGGCGTTGACCCCCGAAACCCTCTCCAGGGTATTCTCCAGGTATATACAAGGGAATGCTTAAATATTTAGTAACCCAGTTTCTCTGTGGTGTTAGTTATTACCAATTAGAGGCACTCCGAGATGCTTGTAAATTGTTAAAGAAAACATAGAATTTCTGAATCTATCTCCATACTTAGTAATCTGATGAACATAACTAGAATTAAACTATAAAAATAAAAAAATCAGAATTTACAGTTATATTAAACAGGAATTTAAAATATCCGACACTCTTTAAACTGTTTCAAAACAGAAAAAAAATACATTATTGTAATAAGTGGAAGTCGAAAGGGTAAAATTATAATTCAGAACTCGAACAACCAGCTCATACCTGGTATGGGACAATAGGCCTCTTGTAGTCTTCCTCATTTCTTTAGTTCTTATACAGTTTTTTTTTTAATTTGAATAAACTCATTGAGAAATATATAAAAAACATACATCATTTTATTACCCGACATTGAAAATAAGCAATATATTTGCGTTACTCTAATAGTTATAATTTAAAATTCTCAAACTGAAGTTGAGAAACATCAAAGTCTACCCATTTTCAGTAGTTAATATATTTCTATGAGTAGAGCAGATGTGCCTCCAGTGCTGCACAATCTTCCTCTCTATTGAAGACGAGAGTTAACACAGATATTTACTGTCTAGGTTTACCACAGATGAAAGAACTAGTTTTCCACTGGAGTGGATTCGAACCCCACCCGTGGTATGGTTTGTTTGCAATCGTGTCATTACGATTTCGTGAGTTTTGTCTATGTGTGTGTGTGTGTGTGTACTCACCTAGTTGTACTCACCTAGTTGTGGTTGCAGGGGTCGAGTCAAAGCTCCTGGCCCCGCCTCTTCACTGGCCGCTACTGGGTCACTCTCCCTGCGCCATAAGCTTTATCATACCTCTGCTTAAAGCTATGTATAGAGCCTGCATCCACTACATCGCTTCCTAAACTATTCCACTTCCCGACAACTCTGTGACTGAAGAAATACTTCCTAACATCTCTGTGATTCATCTGAGTCTTCAACTTCCATCTGTGTCCCCTTGTTGTTGTGTCCCATCTCTGGAACATTCTGTCTCTGTCCACTTTGTCAATTCCTCTCAGTATCTTATATGTTGTTATCATGTCTCCCTATCTCTCCTGTCCTCCAGTGTCGTCAGGTCGATTTCCCTTAACCTCCCCTCGTAGGACATACCCCTTAGCTCCGGGACTAGTCTTGTTGCAAACCTTTGCACTTTCTCGAGCTTCTTCACATGCTTGGCTAGGTGTGGGTTCCAAACTGGTGCTGCATACTCCAATATGGGCCTAACGTACACAGTGTACAGGGTCCTGAACGATTCTTTATTAAGATGTCGGAATGCTGTTCTTAGGTTTGCTAGGCGCCCATATGCTGCAGCAGTTATTTGGTTGATGTGCGCCTCAGGAGATGTGTCTGGTGTTATACTCACCCCAAGATCTTTTCCTTGATTGAGGTTTGCAGTCTCTGGCCCCCTAGGCTGTACTCCGTCTGCGGTCTTCTTTGCCCTTCCCCAATCTTCATGACTTTGCACTTGGTGGGGTTGAACTCCAGGAGCCAGTTGCTGGACCAGGCTTGCAGGCTGTCCAGATCCCTTTGTAGTTCTGCCTGGTCCTCGTCCGATTGAATTCTTCTCATCAACTTCACATCATCTGCAAACAGGGACACTTCGGAGTCTATTCCTTCCGTCATGTCGTTCACAAATACCAGAAACAGCACTGGTCCCAGGACTGACCCCTGTGGAACCCCGCTCGTCACCGGCGCCCACTCTGACACCTCGCCACGTACCATGACTCGCTGCTGTCTCCTGACAGGTATTCCCTGATCCAATGTAGTGCCTTCCCTGTTACCCCTGCCTGGTCCTCCAGCTTCTGCACTAATCTCTTGTGTGGAACTGTGTCAAACGCCTCCTTACAATCCAAGAATATGCAATCTACCCACCCTCTCTCTCTTGCCTTATCGCTGTCACCCTGTCGTAGAACTCCAGTAGGTTTGTGACACAGGATTTCCGTCCCTGAAACCGTGTTGGCCGTCGTTGATAAGCTCATTCCTTTCTGGGTGCTCAACCACCCTTCTCCTGACTATCTTCTCCATGACCTTGCATACAATACATGTCAGTGACACTGGTCTGTAGTTTAGTGCTACGTTCCTGTCTCCTTTTTAAAAATTGGAACTACATTTGCTGTCTTCCAAACCTCAGGTAGTTGCCCTGTTTCGATAGATGTGTTGAAGATCGTTGTTAGGGGTACACATAGCTCCTCTGCTCCTCTCTCAGGACCCATGGAGAGATGTTATCTGGCCCCATCGCCTTTGAAGTATCTAGCTCGCTTAGTAGCCTC
Source organism: Cherax destructor (assembly GCA_009830355.1). NCBI lineage: Eukaryota > Metazoa > Arthropoda > Malacostraca > Decapoda > Parastacidae > Cherax > Cherax destructor. Next base: position 59,461 of record WNWK01004394.1, on the reverse strand, counting down.
TTCACTTCCTCCTCATTTGTGTGTATTGTGTCCAGCACTTGATGGTGTACCCTACCTCTCCTCCTTTCTGGAGGCCCTTCTATCTCCTCTGTGAACACCTCTTTGAATCTCATGTTGAGCTCCTCACACACTTCCCGGTCATTTCTTGTGACCTCCCTCCTACCTTCCTCAGCCTGATCACCTGGTCCTTGACTGTTGTTCTCCTCCTGATGTGGCTGTACAGCAGCTTTGGGTCAGATTTGGCTTTCGCTGCTATGTCATTCTCGTACTGTCTTTGGGCCTCCCTTCTGATCTGTGCATATTCATTTCTGGCTCTACGACTGCTCTCCTTATTCTCCTGGGTTCTTTGCCTTCTGTACCTCTTCCATTCCCTTGCACACTTGGTTTTGGCTTCCCTGCACCTTTGGGTGAACCATGGGCTCATCCTGTCTTTTTCGCTTCTCCTGTTACCCTTGGGTATAAACCTCTCCTCAGCTTCCTTGCAAATTGTTGTCATATATTCCATCATCTCGTCTACTGACTTCCCTGCCATCTCTCTGTCCCACTGAACTCTGTGCAGGAAGTTCCTCATGCCCACATAGTCACCTTTCTTGTAGTTTGGCTTCATTTGTGCAGCCCTTCCTGCTTCCCCCTCCACTTGTAACTCTATGTATTCGAAACTTAGAACCATATGATCACTGGCCCCATGTGTGATGTCCTCAATATCTGCACTACTCAGGGTGAATACTAGGTCCAGTCTCGCTGGTTCGTCATTTCCTCTCTCTCTGGTAGTGTCCCTTACGTGTTGGTACATGAGATTTTCCAGTACCACCTCCAGCATCTTAGCCCTCCACGTTTCTTGGCCCCCCTGTGGCTCCAAGTTCTCCCAATCAATTTCCTTATGGTTGAAGTCACCCATGATCAGTAGCTTCGCCCTGCTCGCGCGAGCCCTTCTGGCCACTTCTGCCAGAGTGTCAATCATCGCTCTGTTACTCTCATCATACTCTTGCCTTGGCCTCCTGCTGTTCTGTGGTGGGTTATACATCACTGCAATTACCACCTTGGGACCTCCAGACTGTAGCATCCCTACTATGTAATCCCCAGCTTCTCCTCCGTCTCCTCTCTCCATCTCGTCAAAATCCCATCGGTTTTGATCAGCAGTGCCACTCCTCCACCCCTCTGTTCCCTCTGTCTTTCCTCAGGATCTGGTATCCCATTGGAAAGATGGCATCTGTTATCATACCTGTGAGCTTGGTTTCTGTGAGAGCTATTATGTCCGGTGATGCCTCTTTGACTCTTTCGTGCCACTCCTCCCACTTATTTGTTATTCCATCAGCATTGGTGTACCATACCTTCAGTTTCCTCTCTACTACTGTGTTTTGAGGGGTCTGTGAGGGTGGGGGACCTGGTGGTGTACTGTGGGATTCTATAGTGGAGTGTTGGGTGGGGGCTGAGATTGTTGGTTGTAGTTTGTGTTGGGATAGTGTGCTTGGTTGTTGGGTGTTTGGGATGGTTCTGTGTGTGCTTGTTCTTGTTGCTCCGCCCTGCTCTGGTTGTCCTCTACTGATTCTGTCCTTGTCCCTCCTCCTCGCTCCTTTCGCCTTTGTGTCCTCTCCTCAGCTGCTGTCGTTCTGTTTTTGTTCTGTCCCGGTCTAGGAACACCCTCCTGTATTCTTCCGTTTCCTTCAATCGTGGTTTCTCTTGGAGGATTCTGTCTCTCTCTGTTTCTGTCCTGAGAATCAGCTTGAGCGGTCGTTTTCTCCCCTTCGAGTACCCCCCTATTCTCTGAAAATTTACAATCTCGGACATGTCTTCTTCACCTATTTCTTTGAGTATGCTCTCAATCTCCTTTCTTTCTGCCTGCCGTCTTTCAGTGTGTGTCCTTCCCTCACTCTCCTTCAGCCCATGAATAAACACTGCCTTTGCCCTCTCCTCCTCCCATTGCCTTTCCCTCTGCAGCTCAGGCTCCTGTTTCTCCCTTCTTTTTCCTGTTGCTCTTGGTGGCATGATCGTTCCTCTGCATTTGCCCTATTCCCTCTCCACCTGCTCTCAGCTGCTCACCCTCTTCGCTCCTTGGCCCTGCTTGGTAGGCAGATACGGCCATAGCGTAAGTTACATCTTCCTTCCCGATGGGCCCCCTTGATGCTGTGTCTTTACTGGTCAATACCCCTGTAACCTGCTTCAGCCTGTTTACCTCATCTTCTAGGCCCCTTATCCTGGCTACTGCATCTTCAGCTTGTGCCTCCCAGTTCTTCTTCTCCTCCTCCAACCTCTTTTCCAGTTTCACAGAAAGCTCTCTCTCCATCTTTGCAGAAAGCTCTCCTAGTTTTCTCTCCCACTCTTGTTCCATCCTTTTGCACTGCTCTTTCATCCATTCTTCCTTACCAGAGCCGTTCTCCTCTGGACCCTGGGTCCTGCGAGTCCCTACACTAGTGTGTGTGTGTGTGTGTGTGTGTGTGTGTGTGTGGTAACACGAATACCAGCATGTTTATTTGTGGCTGCTGCTTTTTGTGATTTGGAAAAGGTTACCTCTGATTAGTTTCTTTTTTTTCTGAGCCCGGCCCTGGGCCAGGCTTGATTGGTTAACCAGGATGTTGCTGCTGACGGCCCGCTGGGCCACATGCCCTCCACATCCTAGTTGATCCAACACTTTATGGATGTGTTTGTCCAGTTTCTTCTCCTAACAGTGTTTATTATCTTGCGGATGTTGCTAAAATCTCTAATTGTTCTCACATCGGCCCTGCTTTTCACTGTGTTTAGTGTACATTTTCTCGTTTATCTCACTCCAATATTTTATGGCACTGTGTGGATTTGGGACTAGGCCCTCCTAGTACTTTTCACGTATATATTATCGTGCATCACTCTTTTGCTCCAGCGAGTACATATTTACGATTTTGAGGCGTTCCCAGTTATTTAAATGATTTATTGGCTCTATGCGGTTATAAATTATCCCTATACCTGTTCCAGTTCTGACATCTTCCCTGCCCTGAACGGAGGTGTCAGCACTGAACAATATTCCAAACTAGAAAGCACAAGCAACTTGAATAGCGTCACCATTAGCACCATATATTTTTTTAAAGTATTCATCTTCCACCACGTCATTTTCCTGGCTGTAGCGACTTTTGACATATGTTCTTTAAAACAAAGGTCAGCTGACATAATTACTGCAAGGTCTTTCACACGTTATTTTCGTTCTATTTGACGATCCTCTTTGGTTTTGTATACAGTGTTCTATTCGAGTTTTTCATTCTTTCCATATATAAGTAGCAGGAACTTAACACTGTTAAGTCTTTTTTTTCTCCACTGCCCATTGGAAAACTTTAGTTATATCTCGTAATTTTTCTGAGTCTTCTACTTAGGGGATTTTCATCCTTATTTTGGTATCCATAGACGATGATACAAACTCTGACAATTTTTTTCTTTTTAATCTGTGTCTGCTGTGAGAATAATGAACAGTAGAAGCCCCAGATCCATGCCTTGGGGTATCGAGCTTTTTACTTCGCTAATGCTGGATTATGATCTGCTTACTATTACTGTGCTCTGTCAGACTGATGGACTAATGCATTATCTCCATCTATCCGCTGCTGCTTCTGTCTTCATATATAGTCACCTTTGTATTTGAAGACGGTGAATCTTCAAGAGGATATACATAATGTCTTAGCGTCGGCCTTGGACACCGATATAATGTTGATTGAGGACAAGTTTTAGGGGCTTTGCTATGGAAGGATGGAGAAAATAAGGACTGAAATGGAATTCAGGACAAATTCAAATACTAATTCATTTGAATGAAAGTTCCAAGTGGGGAACTTGGGAGTGATGGCAGAAGATTTCACATTCAAGGATACGACAATGTTGCTATTGTTACCGCATGGAAAAACGGTAGGCTGGATAATTAGAACTATCAAGATAAGGAATGCTGAGTTGCTGGAAACTTCTAGATATTTACGGCCCCCTTCAAGCTGAAAACTTCTGAATATTTGCAGCCCCCTTCAAGCTGGAAGCTTCTGAATATTTATGGCCCCCTTCAAGCTGGGTAACTTGAAGCGAACTTTCACTGTCCGTATATATTCAATAAAACATCTAAATTACTGAGAACGTTTGAAATCCCCTCAACTGTATTTCTTGGAACCTAGGCGAGAAAGGTACATCATTATACACACCTGGAAAATCCTAAAGGAAATGGTCCAAAACCTACTCACTGAAATTACTCCATATAAACACAATGGACTTGGCAGACGGTGGAAAGTACCTTCAATAAAAAGCAGGGATGTGATGAGTACACTGAGAGGTAACTCGAGGAGAGTCGGAGGTCCCTGTCTTTTCGAACGACCTCCCTTCATGCATAATGAGTTACCAACAAGCCTCTAGCTGTATTCAAGAGAGATCTTTGCAAATTCCACAGTTTTGTACCTGACCAGCCAGGTTGCGGTTCGTACGTTGGAGTGCGTGCGACCAGCAGGCAACACCGGGAGATCTGGTCTGGGACTAGGCCGCCGCGAGGACGCTGATCCCAGAAAACATACTTCAGGTATCCTTCGGGTCTAAAACCTACTGATGCAAATGTCTTGCTCATTTCGTTTCTGTTGGCAAACCAATCACACTCAAGAGTTCTTGAGCTGTGGAATTCTCTCCTCGGTTTCCATTTTATTCTTAATATTGTCAAGGTTTGTTTCACATGATTCGTCTGCTGCATTGTTACTTTGAGAGCTGATAGTGTGCTAATAAAGCCTGAAAAACTTAAATTACTCAAAACTTTGCTGATGAAATGTTTCAAATATTGTACTGGAGGCAGTGTTTCTTTGACCTGACAATTTTTCACCAAGACGTACGGTTGTTTTGAGAAATACCTCCAACCAAAAGATAACTTGGCAATAAGATTCTAGTTATTTCCATCAAACGATGGTAGGTGTGTGTCTAAAAAACACATTGCAATGACTTGTTTTAGTTGACAAAAGTGATTAACATTAAAAAAGAGTATCTCCAGGAGGTAAGTACATTCTGAATGAGCTTGTGTTTTGATAGTTCATTTTGTTCTTAAAGAACCTATAGTTTTACTGCAGGTCTGAGGAGAGTGAGTGGAGTGGCTCCCTAGTTTTCTACAATTAACAGTAATGTCTTCTATTAATCTCTGCTCCTGAATACAATCATGGATAGCCATTTGGAGTTATTGAATTTTAATATCACTGTTCAGTAAAACTGGAAAATTTGGACTCATGGTGCCCAATAACATCACGAACAGTACGTCTTGAAACTGCACCGGTGCTACAAATTTGAAGCCGATCAGAAGACACATTCTTCAGTTATGGTTTGGATTGTAATGACAGTTTTTTTTTCCTATTTTTCTATATTAACAAATTTAACCACATACAAGTGAAAATGGGTAGTATCCTGCCCATAAGATGCATCAGCCGTTCAGAAGAGTATATTAAAAAAATATTAACTCTTATATAAAAATATCATACCGTTTCACACACAAAATGAGAAAATCTGCAGCTACACACTTGAATTCCACTCTTCACAGTCATCGAATTAGACAACTTTTCTGGACATTTGAAGCCATGCTACTGAGGCTTTCGAAGGTTATTTGAGCCTTGTATACTGGAAATGGGTTCTACAACTTTAGTCATAGAGCACCTGCACATGTTAATTGTTTCAAAAAGCTTGCCCTTATTAACGTACACCAACGCTAAAATTTTGAAGCCGATCGAATGGGGCTTTCTCGTGTTATTAGAGAAAATAAAACGAAGAGTTTGAGAAAGTCAGGCAACCACTTACAAGTTGGCCTTCGGGGATAAATATTTTTTTTAACAAAATCTGAAGTGGTAAAATAAAGAGAGACAAAACAGAGTGAAGTAGCATATCACTAGCCAAAAATTAGTGACCAAATTACCTTAAAAATCCCAGTTCCTTGAAGACGGTTAGTGCAGTGAAATAGGTGGTGACGCCGCCTGCCAGTGCAATTCCCACTGCCTTCCCACTTTGCCTTGCTGTTGCCTCCACCATCGTAAATTTATCATCTAAAACCTGCGACACTCGCCTCAAAAATAGTTTGGTAGTGTTGTTAGAGAGGATCTCCAGGAAAAGCTGGGGAAAAAATTACATCTCAATAGGAGATCGAATCCCATAAAAACATTCAACAAAAATACTACGTGGCACCGTCCCCCCCCCCCAACCAAAACTCCCACCCAACCACAGGCCTCACACCTGGCTAGGCTCCAGAAACCACAATTTTGCTTAGCCATTAAAAATAGAAAATCGTGTCATATAAGGACAAGACTTGCACATCATGTTACCAAAAGACAGTGTATCCCAGATGTGTAGCTAGTCTGATATGTCACTGTTACACACCTTAAATTAAGGAGACAAAAAAACTTAGCCTTCAAAATCACTGTTTACTGGATATCGGATAAAATCGACTGTTTTCGTAATGATTGCGGTCATATCGTCCGACATCTCCTTTATTAATAAAGAATCATTCTTATCTGGCCTCTCTGAACTAACATAGATTTTACATAACCCCTGCCACATAAACTGAGTATCATGGGTATGTACAAGATTTAGCCCCCCACAAACTAGTGTGAAAGACGTGTTAGAGACGAGAATATTGCACAAAATGCCACTCAAAGAGTTCAGCAGGAAACTGTTACGGTTACTGATAAAAGAGAAAGAAATTTTGTAAACAATGAAGTGCGCTGAAAAAATTCACCAATCATCATTGCCCTAAGTTCCAGTACAAATTAAGAAACATATGAATCAGTAGGCAATAAGGACCCTATAAATCACTGCCAACGGAAAACCGAAATGTGTAAATTTTGTGCTTTGGGTGTTTGCAAATATGGAAGGTCTGTGAAAACAACTGGTACATGAAGATTAGATCACCCAAAAAAATAATGCTGAGATCTCTTGAGTGAAGACTTGTTTTATCCCCTGCAAACATTTTCACCTAAAAATGTGTTAAACGTCGATAAATAAGAAATAATGTTAAAATACACAACCCTCCATATGCCACTTGAACCAAGAGATGCCAGCCACATTAACAAACTAACCTTGGTAGTCACAACCATACAGACCATTAAACTTTAAGCGTCGGGAAGCGAAGAAAAAAGCGTGAAATAAGAACATTCCACCAACTTGGAGCCATGTTGGATTGGAAACAAAGCCACTGGCTGCCTCGCCAATCACAAAAAATGCCTCAACAAAAAATTATTATATAATTTATTTTTGCAAATGTAAAAAAAACCGAGCAACCAAAAAATGCAGTTTATTAGCGGACTCCTCAAAGTCGAGGCAAAATTTGCAGTTTTCATAGAGACCCTTGTAAGACTACTATGACAATGAAATGTGAATGCCTGGGTAGTCAACTTGGATACGACTGAAAAAAAAAACATCAGAGAGAGTGGGACTGTATATTAGTCTCATTTGCACCTTAATACTTAATTAACACCACAAAAGATGTTTTTGATTCTTTGGCAACAAAAAATGGAAATAGAAATCTATTTATTGTACTTTTATATAATCTGCATATAAAATTTCCCAGCGTTTCAAAGACCATTTACTGTAAATCGAATACTGTTTTGAAAATCTTAAAACAGATTACAAGCATCCTGTTGCTTGATGATTTTAATTTAAAACATTTAAAATTAAAGAATATGGGAAATGATGCAATAGAGGAGGATTTTGTGAATTATTATGTGAACAAATTACCTGCACGAGGTTTACAGGGTATTACCCGAATTATTACGTTCAAGTAATTTGGGTGAGGTAAGTGGGACTTAGTCACTGCAGGTCACAGAACTGTCACTCCCTCGATGCCCACTCCCTACCACTCTCACAAAAAGCTAGACTTGACATTAAATTAATAATTACAATATTAAAACCAGCTACTCTGGTAAATTAAAGTTGTGTGGACTGTATATGATTAGGCTTGGAAACACACCCTAACGCTACCACAACAGCTAGAATTTACGATGACCAGTGCAAAAACTACTGTACATTATGGGTAAGCGTCACTTAGCTAAGGTGTGTTGCTGGAAAGGATTGGAGTCCTGTATTTTTCCGTCCTTGCCGAATTGTAACTGTTTTCCAAACTATTTATCCCAGTTCTTTAGCAGGAACGTGTCGGCAATTTGTAAATTACAGATTGAGGCCGATATACACCAATTGACCTTCGAGAAGGCCTAATTACACTGCACAATTCAGATCAGTGTTCACACATTAAATTTCAATATGGCGTCTCCCCGTCCGAGTCACTCAGCAGCTGTTCTACACCCCCAACCCCATCCCCATCCCCATCCCCATCCCCATCCCCATCCCCACTCGAAATTTCTCGAAAGGGTCAAATCAGCAATCACATTTTATTACACAATTATTGCATTAGTCAAATTTACACATGCTGAATTTAGGAAAATCCAAAATTTTCCACAAAGAAAATTCCAAGAGGCAATCTCGGGCAAAGAGTCAATTAAAGATTCTCATAAGTTTTCCTCAAGCCAGGAAATAATAGAACCACCTAGACTAAAAAAAAATATCTTTGACATTACATTCACAAATAAGGAGGATCTGGTACGAAACATAAGTGTCCAAAACAGTGAAGTTTAGACTCTCATACACACTGGTCCTGAAGTTTAGACTCTCAGACACACTGGTCCTGAAGTTTAGACTCTCATACACACTGGTCCTGAAGTTTAGACTCTCATACACACTGGTCCTGAAGTTTAGACTCTCATGCACACTGGTCCTGAGTAGCAAAACACACGGTCGTCAGAGTGAATTCAATAAATGGAACTTCAACAGTGAACGTAACACTGGAATCAAGTGCATCATGACTTGATGGAAATGCGCTGGAAGATATAAGCTCCATGAATTTAAAAATATCTCGAGAGGATGAGATCACTGGCTATGGAATTATGATCCAGAGTCATAATATGTATTAAGAAAGTTAGAAGCTCAATCTATAGAGGAAGACAAGGGATCACTGACCTTGTCAAGTTTTCACACTTTTCGCAAGAGCGAAAAAAATACTGATTAAAGATGGAAAACATCGTATCTAGACGATACTAAATGATACTATAGTATAGAGAAGTATAGGAGAAAATGGTAATAGGTGTGAAAATACACGTAAAATTAGATATTAAAAAAATGTTTCACCCACCAAGGTATTGATTCACCCAATAGAATTGACTATATCCTCCTTGGGCGAAATGTCTTGATCATAAATGTCCTAGAACATGCATACGTGCCTATAGTTCATTAGAGACAGAGGAGGATAAAATTCATTAATGATATTGAAAGATCCCAAAAATACTTAATCATTTAACATAGGGACAGTCCAGGGTAACAGTCGCATGTGGTACTGGGCCCTTGCATAAAGTAGATGGAAATTATACACAAGACAACAAAGGAATGTGCAAAATACTGAAGGCACAATGTTGTTGTGTTTAGTGAATCGTTAATCAGATTAAACATTGAAGTTTATCATACACGAAACCTAAAACTTTGCCAACATCTCCAAAATTTTTGAGAAAGGGTAAAGGGTCGTGGAACAAAATATTTATGAAAAAAAAAAACATGTCTTAAATATCCTATGGAGATGGAGTCTCGATAGGAGTCATTCCTCAGTCAGTGGAAACTACGGATATACCTCCATTCCACGAAGATGTAAGTAAAATCAATCCCCTTTCCCCCCCCCCCACAAAAAAAAATCGGCCAATTGCACCGAGGTCCCAAAGTATTAACATTATTGCAAGAGTTTTAAGAAGGCAGATTGCTTAAACACACAGGATCACAATAATTGCACAATCCAGGGTAACTTAGAGATTATAGGTAAAATGCAGGTGTAGTATACATTGCAAATGCTTTTGACAAGCATAATCACGCTGTAAATAAATATAACATAACTGGAAAAGTGAGCAAGTTGATTATTATTTGTCCAACAAATCATTCGAAAAGAGTAATAATAGCTAACCACAGTGAAAAATTATGTTCAAGGTTCAGTATTTTCCTCTTCTGTTTTCTCATTCTCGCATCGTACAGACAGAAATTCATAGATACAAATACTTTTATCTGGACGCTACAAAAATTGTATGTGAATGACTTCCATTTAGAACTTAGCATATCTCCAACATGATATTGACCAGGTCTTCCAGCAAGGCCACAAATAAAATATATTCAATGAGGAAGAAACTTTTCAACTACTAAACTACGAGAAAATTGACTTAAATCCTAGAATGAAGTATAAAGCAAAGACACGACATTCTGCAGAGCAGGAGAAAGTGAGGGAACTAAGAGTGTTAAATCCTGGTCTTCTTTTAAAGAATGACAGCAGTACTGCTATTACCAGTTTTGGAAATTTAATAGTATAGATAACTTTTACTTTCAGAAAGTGATGACAACCAGGTTGATCAAATACTGTCACACTGAGTGCGGTTAACACCAACACTGGTTGATCAGGCTATTAACCAGAAGGCATATAGATGAATGGTTCAGAGAACCGGCAAGTTGATAAATTAGACACGTGTGCAACACTTGGGTATCTTTATTGTGGAAACGTTTCGCCAGTGTGGCGAAACGTTTATCTACATTATCTACATTCCTGTCAGACATAGCAACATTTTGGGGTCTTGATACAGGGAATTCTACGTTTACCTGAACCTTGAGGCATAACCTACTTCCACCTGTGGATTTCTCCTGTAGTATATAAGCCCCTTCTTCGCGCATATTCTATATTCTTATCAAGAATGATAAGGCAGAGTGACTGATTACCTCAATCTCCTTCCGATCTTGTTTGCATCTGCTTTGTATTGGACTGATGAAGCCACTGTGTGGCGAAACGTTCCCGGGCCGCAGGGGTGATGCTGCCTCCCCGGAATCCTTTTCAAGTGAAATGATTAAAGCTGATAATTTGCAAAATCATACAGTGAACACACATCTTAACCAGTGAAGAGACAGACATTAAATGACAGAGATGCAAGTTGAGACAGTGAGAGAGAGAGAATTAAACCATAAAAGGTAATAAGAGAGCGTATTAAAGATAAGACAGTGGAGTCACGACTGCTGGGAGGAGAAAGTCTGTTAATGTAGATAAGGTGGTGATTTATTCCCCACCTGGGAACTGCTCCCACAGCCCCACCCACCCACACTAAAACAGTGAATTTATATGCAAGATTTCTCTGTGCTTGAGTTAGAGAAGGAAGAGTTGGTCTCCTACTCTTAACTTCCCTCACTCCCCTCCTTTCGTTGCTTTCTCATCTAAAAGGTCATTCCCTCTCTCTCTCTCTCTCTCTGCAGTGATGTATGATCCTCCCTTCGGGTTTAGCGCTTAATTTGATATTTTCTTTCCGTTTATTTCTCATTCTCTCTCCTTCGCTCTCATTTTCTTTCTCCCCTGTTTTCTCTTTTATGATATGTTGATTTAAAGGGCTAAATTAACAGCTACTGCCTTTACAAACAAAGTGCTGTTATTTATCACAGTTCACATAAGATCCTTGTCCTCGCACTGTCATTGTTATTAACACCTTTATTATTAGGAAATATACAAATTGTGAAGATGGTGCAGCTGGAGCCATCTGTTGGCTGCAGACTTCTCTCGCTCAACTGACTTTATATTCTGTAATACTTGTATATTCAGAAAAATGTTCCAGACTCGAGTCCTCCGAGGACTGAATTATCACTGATAAATAGGAGAGTACAGCGTAACAGTGGTATAAAAGCTGATTCTGATAACATTGGTCTTATATATAACATGGCGACCCTGTTCAAGCATTTCCTGAAAAATGCAGATTCAGCCAGGCCGAGTCCAGGCTAGAGAGGAGTTGAGGAGTTGCCTTACACGTTTCTCTACCTTGCACAGAGGGAGAGGGAGAGGGGGGAGGGCCAGACAATACAAGACAGAAGTATATATTCCAGGGGAGTCTGCACTAGTGCCTCGTACAGTACAGAGGGTCGCAGCCTCTGGTTTCAAGTTGGTTAAATATAAGCTCTAATGGTGGTGAACCTGCCTAGTATGGGCTAGTAGGCCTGCAGCAGGCAGTGCTCCTCCTTAAGCGGGTGTGACCTGAACCTGCCTAGTATGGACCAGTAGACCTACAGCAGGCAGAGCTCTTTCTTAAGCGGGTGTGACCTGAACCTGCCTAGTATGGGCCAGCAGGCTTGCAGCAGCGCTCCTCTTATGTTCAGCTTCTTGGGTGCCTTGCTAGCAAGATTTGCCACGGGATTCCTCATAGGCATTACAACTAGGAGCTGACATCTACCATCTGACTCTTGTCAGCAGACAACTGCAAGATGACACATACTAGCTGATAACTATAAAAACATGACAACTGACGTACCAACTGACACTTCCCAGTAGACACTTGCGAGCTGGCAAATAAAAGCTGACTTCTGTCAGCAGACATCTGACATTTGACAACTATCAGTTGACAGCTACCAGCTGGTAAATACCAACAGACAAATTCCAGCTGGCTACTACCATCTGACACGAGCTGATAACTACCAACTGACAGTTGCCATCTTAGAACTACCATGAGACAGCTGCCAGCTGACAAGCATCAACTGACAGCTATTGGCTGACATATCAGATGTCAGTTACCACATGACACCAACTGACAACTGCCAGATGACACCAGTTGACACACAACTGTTGACAATTACATTTGGTACTTGCCAGCTCACACATGCCAGCTGACAACTACCATCTGACACAACTCTTGACACATACCAGCTGGCAATATCAGCTGATCCTGCCAGCCAACCCCTGCCAGCTGGTAATACAAGCCGACGCCTGTCAGCTGGCAATACCAGCCGACGCCTACCAGCTGGCAACATCAGCTGACACATACCAACTAATAATACCAACTTGCACATACCAGCTGACGTGTTCACTCCCTCAGTCGATGTGTTCAGTTCATCAATCTTGATGAACTGATTACCTCAAACTCTTCATTTTCCACCGATCTTCTCTGTAAGGGACTGAAGAAGCCACTGGCTGGCGGAACGATTTCTAAATCATTGCATCACACTTAAGAGACTAAACCATTCCCCAGAGATTTTTTTTTCAATTTATGGCTGTTTTTTAACTCTTAATGTATAATGACCAGTGACCACAAATTCACGATGGTTTAAGTAATTCCACATACAGAAAATTTATTATTTTAGGACGATTTCTTTCATATTTTACTAATATTTTTAACCTACCCCATCTAGGATGAAATCCTGGCCTAAGCCCTCACCTCCAGGATGAAATCTAGGCCTAAGCTCCCACCTCCAGGATGAAATCCAGGCCTAAGCTCCCACCTCCAGGATGAAATCCAGGCCTAAGCTCCCACCTCCAGGATGAAATCTAGGCCTAAGCTCCCACCTCCAGGATGAAATCTAGGCCTAAGCTCCCACCTCCAGGATGAAATCTAGGCCTAAGCTCCCACCTCCAGGATGAAATCTAGGCCTAAGATCCCACCTCCAGGATGAAATCTAGGCCTAAGCTCCCACCTCCAGGATGAAATCTAGGCCTAAGCTCCCACCTCCAGGATGAAATCCAGGCCTAAGCTCCCACCTCCAGGATGAAATCCAGGCCTAAGCTCCCACCTCCAGGATGAAATCCAGGCCTAAGCTCCCACCTCCAGGATGAAATCCAGGCCTAAGCTCCCACCTCCAGGATGAAATCCAGGCCTAAGCTCCCACCTCCCCGATGAAATCCAGGCCTAAGCTCCCACCTCCAGGATGAAATCCAGGCCTAAGCTCCCACCTCCAGGATGAAATCCAGGCCTAAGCTCCCACCTCCAGGATGAAATCCAGGCCTAAGCTTCCACCTCCAGGATGAAATCCAGGCCTAAGCTCCCACCTCCAGAATGAAATCCAGGCCTAAGCTCCCACCTCCAGGATGAAATCCAGGCCTAAGCTCCCACCTCCAGGATGAAATCCAGGCCTAAGCTCCCACCTCCAGGATGAAATCCAGGCCTAAGCTCCCACCTCCAGGATGAAATCCAGGCCTAAGCTCCCACCTCCAGGATGAAATCCAGGCCTAAGCTCCCACCTCCAGGATGAAATCCAGGCCTAAGCTCCCACCTCCAGGATGAAATCCAGGCCTAAGCTCCCACCTCCAGGATGAAATCCAGGCCTAAGCTCCCACCTCCAGGATGAAATCCAGGCCTAAGCTCCCACCTCCAGGATGAAATCCAGGCCTAAGCTCCCACCTCCAGGATGAAATCCAGGACTAAGCTCCCACCCCTAAAAAAAATCCTAGCTTTAGCTCCCACCCCTAAAAAAAATCCTAGCTTTAGCTCCCACCCCTAAACAAAATCCTAGCTTTAGCTCCCACCCCTAAAAAAAATCCTAGCTTTAGCTCCCACCCCTAAAAAAAATCCTAGCTTTAGCTCCCACCCTAAAAAATCCTAGCTTTAGCTCCCACCCCTAAAAAAAATCCTAGCTTTAGCTCCCACCCCTAAAAAAATCCTAGCTTTAGCTCCCACCCCTAAAAAAAATCCTAGCTTTAGCTCCCACCCCTAGTATGAAATCCTATCCTTAGTTCCCATCCCCAGAATGAAATCCTAGTTATGCTATCGCATGATCTTGACCACGTATGAGTATTTTTAAACGCCTTTTATTCATCTAATTTTCGAGTTTATCTCAGTGCTCTTTTACATAGTGTTTGATATTTCACTTTGTTTACGTCACTTTGTCACTGCTAAAGTCTTACATGATGTGAGTTGTCTTTCCAGACTTTTCACTGTGCTAACTTAATAATTGTCAGCTTCCTTAACATTTTTTCGTACTTTGTCCAATTGTCTAGTGATCAATATCTGTATATTGGAAATGTATTAAATTTGAGTAGGGGCTGGTTCCAAGATGGTACTGCACACTCGAGGACTGTAGATGGGGCTTACGTAAATGATTCACTGTTACGATTCCTTAATAGCCATGTATAATCCGTTAATGTTAGTGTGGCACTGTACTTCTCAGGGAAGTCCTGAAATGAGAGGTATATTCCAGGTAGTCATTTCTGTTCGATTTCAGGTCCTTGTCTATGTTCGATTTTTATATCCTCTTCTTTGTTCGATTCTAGTTCTTCTAATGTGTTTCATTCCAGGTTCTCGCCTTTATTAATTTCCATGTCCTTGCCTTTGTTGGTGTTGGTTCGACTCTAGAGCTTCATTTGTTTTTCTTTTTCCTGGCTCTCAGCTTTGTTCGATTCCAGGTTCGATTCCAGGCTCACTTCTAGGTTCTCGTTTGTGTTTAATTCCAGACGTTTAGTTGTAGCCCTCGGGATTACTTGCCATGGTGTTAATGTGTGATTGCTCTTGGTAGTTAATCTCTCTCCCCCCTCTCTCTCTCTCTCCTCTCTCTCTCTCTCTCCCCTTTCTCTCTCTCCCCTCCCTCTCTCCCACTCGTCAGTGTCTCGCTCAAAAACTGCATGACCAGCGTTTGTGCAGGTCGAGGAGCTCCAAGACTTCATTTAGGAGTTTCTATATTTTTAAATTCAACGAGAATGTAAATTCCTGAACGACTTTATTCATCAATATGCAGTCTTATGTTCCACTGTATCGTCCACACAAAGATTTATATATTATGTTATATAATATAATTGAGAAAAGCAATTAAACGACTAAAGTTCATAAAATACAGCAACTAGAGCCCATGGTCAGCAGAGTCAGACCCGCTCAGTGAGCGACACAGGTATCACAAGACACCGCCGCTGATTTATGGAGGGCGCTGGCAGGAAGGAACTTGTAGGCTAATTACATTGAACTCAAGGTCAATTTATTCGCCCTTAATAATGGTGTTACTTTATTAACTGGACTTGAGTATAGGCTGGCAGCAACTAGTCGGGGGGATAACGAATTGACTCAACTTAGTGACTCTTAGGAACTTTAGTGGTTTGTCCTTCATTGTAAGTACTCCAGTACTCTCGTAAAATTTTACGAGGGCTTTTTTAAGCTACTATTTTGAAGAAAATATTAGCTTTAAAGAATGCATGTGGGCAGCACTGTTCTTGTCACTAATTCCAATGATATTGACAGCCAAACATGCAGATGTTGTGTACCTGATAGCTCACTCTATATCATCTCAGTCTTCCTCTTGAGGAAAGTTTTTTTGTTTAGCTGAATGCACAGTCTGCAGAATGCGATGTTGAAAGCACATCTTGATTACTTGCAAATTTGTCTTAACTGGTACTGGCAATGAACTACCTCTGTAATAGGTAAATGCCCTCTGTAAGGATGCCATTTTGATCTTTAAAGTTGTTTAATGGCTGGCTGTGACCTGCACGACCTTATACAGTGACTCACGAAATCGTAATGACACGATTGCAAACAAACCACATACCACGGGTGGGGTTCGAACCCGCGGTCAGAGAGTCTCAGAACTCTAGACGCGACGGTCTGGAGTTCTGAGACTCTCTGACCGCGGGTTCGAACCCCACCCGTGGTATGTGGTTTATACAGTTACCTTTCAATCGCAAGCAGCTTTAAAGACCGCTATAAATCCTCCTTCCTTCCAGCATCCTGCTGTCACTCCCTCGCTCACTGTCTGAGGATATGTATCTCCAGATGAATGATCGCTGAACCTTCATACCGATTTCTCAGATCAATATACCGGAATTGATTTATCTTGTTCCTAGGAGCAGGGCATCAGGCTATCCACCTTCAAGTTCTCGGATCAAGACTACTAGACAATCCACCCCAGTTCCTTGGATCAAGATGCTCTAACCACATGCCTCCAGTTCCATGGATCAAGATCCATTAAGGTTCCTACACTT
The DNA here is from genome assembly GCA_009830355.1 of Cherax destructor. NCBI lineage: Eukaryota > Metazoa > Arthropoda > Malacostraca > Decapoda > Parastacidae > Cherax > Cherax destructor. Next base: position 42,735 of record WNWK01004394.1, on the reverse strand, counting down.
ATACCGTGCATTAAATTCCTCACCCACACCATCCAACTCCACTACCGCGAATCAACACCATCAACCAAAAAAAACATCCATTGCAAATCCCTGGGATTCAGATCCACTAAGATTCTGTACCTTGGATCACCCTGACGAACTGCTGGAGTGTGAGCACGGTAATATTTTGTAAAGGGATTCAGGGAAACCGTTTAGCCGGACTTGAGTCCTGGAGGTGGGAAGCACAGTGCTTACACTCTAAAGGAAGGGTTTGGGATATTTGCTGTTTGGAGTGACATCTAAACTGTCGTATATGCGCTCCTCAGGCAAGACAGTGATACTGAGAATGATGGTGAAAGTGTTTCTTTTACGGGTCACCCTGCCTAAGTGGGAGACGGTCAACGTGTTAAAACACAAATAAAGAAATAAACGAAAATATAAATATATATAGGTCTTACATCGAAGGTCTTGCCTACCTGCCTGGAGTCTACCTGAATGTAGTTCCAAGGGTCAACGTCCCCGCGACCCAGTCCTCGACCAAGCCTCCCTGTGGCTCAGGGCCTGATCAACCAGTTTGTTACGACTGTTACGACGGCTGTGGTTCATACGTTTAATACGTCAGTGAAGGTTATCTGTACATTCTCTAAATCGGCGATTTCACCTGCCTTGAAAGAGGCTGTTAGTGTACAGTCAGTATTCCAGCCTAGAGAGAACAAGGGACTTCAAAAGGATCGTCATTGGAATGGCATCCCTTGTTTTGAAAGTTCTTATTATCCATCCTATAATTTTCCTCGCAGATGTGATAGACATTGTTGTGATCCTTGAAGATGAGATCTTCTAACATTAACTCTCATTTCCTCGAGTTCTCCATAAATGAGTAAATGAAATTTGTCCTCGCTGAACATCATGTATATCCGCTTGGAGATTTACCGTGTCCTCAATGGATGACAAAATCAAGCAAATTCTAGTATCGTCTGCAAAGGATGAGGAACAGGATGAGGGTGAATACGTACCTTGTGGAACAAAGATGTTCACATTTGTTTACTATTACTCTGTGTTCTCTTGGATGGAAAGTTAAACATTCATCTGTCCACTTTTCCATTTATTCCCTTAGCACGCATTTTGTGAGCTATTTCACCAGATGTAGTATACATGTCGATGTAGTATGCAGACTTTTCGCAGAGTCTGTGTATATTACATCTGCATTGTGTTTGTCCTCCAGTGCATCATAGTGGTCCTGTAGTTGAGAGGCAGGAGTGATCTGCTCCGAACTCACGCTGCCCTGGCTTGTGCAATTGTGAGGAATCCAAGAGTTCGACGATCCTGCTTCTTGAAACCCTTTCAGGGATTTTTATTTGAATAAATGAAAGTTGATAAATGAGACACCTGTGCAACATTTGGGTACTTTTATTCTGGAAATGTTTCTCCATCCAGTGGCTTCTTTAGTCCGACGAAGAGAACTGTGGAAGACGAAGAGTTTGAGTTAATCAAAACTTGCCTAACCCTAACACTTTTATCAAGATTGATTCAACACATCGACTCCAGGCTGAGGGACTGATTACCTCAAACTCCTCATCGCCCATCGTTTTCTACACCGGACTGAAAAAGCCACTGGCTGGCGAAACTTTTGCAGAGTAAAGATGCTCAAATGTTGTACAAGTATCTCCTTTATCAAAGATTTTCACGATGTGAAACGTTAGACCTATCGGTCTTGAATTATTTGCTATTGCTTTGCTGTCACCTTTGTGGAGTGGGAGAATATCCGTTGTTTCTAGCGACTGTGGGATGACCCCTGTGTCAAGACTCCCTTTCCATATCATACATAAGGCACGCAATAGAGGTTTCTTGCAGTTCTTGATGAACACAGCACCCCGAGTCTGCGCCTGGTGCAGCAAAGTCCAGTGGTGTTAGGGCTATATGAGAAATTTTAGAGATGTTGATAAGATTTTGGGTCTCGTTCCGAAAACATCATTAGGACTGTCAATCTTGAGTCTGTTTAATGACTCATTAAACGCAGAGTCATACGGAGACTTCAATATCTCACTTATTTCTTTGCTGTCATCAGTGTAAGTCCCATCTTGCTGAAGCAAGGGCCCGATACTGGATAGGGTTTTCGGCCTTGTTTTTTGGTATATGAAAAGAAATATTTGGGATTTCTTTAGATTTCATTTACGACATTTAGCTCCTGTCTCTCCTGGGTCCTGTAAGAGTCATTTAACTTAAGTTCAATATTGTCGGCTTAACCAATTCACTGCTTCCGCATTTCAGATAGTCTAGCCCCCTTGAGAAACTGTGATTCTTCGTCTTCGCTGTAGAAGGGGCGTCTCTTTCCAGTTTATCCACCAAAACTCGCCCAATAAACTTTTTTTTTTACTAAAGCAACTAATGAACATATTATTATTTCTAATTTATTATTCTTGATGATACCATTCAGCTCTCTTATCTGTTGTCGTTATCAACACTATCATCATTGTCTTCCACTTGAAAGGGTTTGTCTTTAGCATCTTTTGTAATGCATCATAACAAAAATTTTGTATTCTTTGTTTCTACCAATTTCCTCACGAATGGGCGCACCCATCAGGTGCCAGTGTTCAAGCAGCATAGATTTAGGTTTCCCTCCTTTATTTGGATTTTCCCACATCTATTAAATTTTACCCCAGGAAACTGTGAAAGTGATCACTTTCCTTCAGGTGGACCACATGAGAGGTGTATTTGGTAGTTCAGCCATTGACTGACAGTTGATACACTCCCTGAAGTCACCTTCACTTCCAGAGGTGGGGACTGGGTGCAACTCTAGGCATTCTGACCAATTCATCCTCATCTATTACTAGCCGAATGATGCTGGTGGTACTAGCACTCCAGTCTGAATAGGTAGTTTTGCTATGCCCTGCTCTGTTCGTTTGTGGCTAGCTTTCCTGGGACTGTGTCCTGGTTAGGGTAAAGATGGTCAAAGAAAGGAAGATACCACTACTTGTGTTGGTGTAGTGTGTGATTGACTAGTAGCAGGCCAGCAGTTTCTTTAGATTAGTCACCCAGTAGTTTCCCATTTTTTTGCACTTCTGCGCTCTCTCTCTCTCTCTCTCTCTCTCTCTCTCTCTCTCTCTCTCTCTCTCTCTCTCTCTCTCTCTCTCTCTCTCTCCCATCTCTTAATTCTTAAGTCAGTTGTGGCATAAAGAACATCTTCTGTTGGTTCCTGTGCACAAGAGCCTCCCTATGACTCCTGTGGGGACGATAACTCGAGACAAGACTCAGCTTACACTCTGTTGCTGTTCTTGCTCCTGGTTCTGATACTACTTCATTTTCGAAGGTGAAACTGTAGACGCTCAAATGGTGGGCTCCATCTATTAATGTATTTATGAAAATGCTTATGTTATTTCAATCTTGAATAGAGCTGGATAGAATGTTGTTTCCCGGCATGACAACCTTGAATGATGTCATTATATTGCCTTTGTTGACATGTGTTTGCAATCTACTTTGCAAAGTTTAACTAGATCAATGATCACTTCAGACTGGAACTGTATAGCTTGATTATCTAATTATTTTTTTCAGTATAACAAATCTATTTGAACTTTAATAAACAAAACTGTCATCAAAAAAAATGAAGTCGTTCAACTTGTATTGTGCAAGAAGTTTCCTAGTTAATGTTTTGATATATTTTGTATGTGAATATAACATTTGGAGTAAAAAACTTCAATAACCATTTCGATTGTTCATAAAATGCGGACCCAACGAAACTGACAGTTCGTCAAGAAAACTGTCTCATTTAAGATTTGATTAAACCATGTAAACACAGCGTGAGTCGGACCTAGTTTTTTTTTTTAAATCATTCTTATTTCTCTTAGGTATTCGTTTAAATTTCTTATTAAAATCAATTTTAACTTGTTCTGGAGGACTCTTTGTAAGAGGAGTGTGTGTGTGTTTTTTAATAACACAGTGATAGGGTAATAGATCAGAAATGCCTGAGATCTACTGAGTCCATTCACATATCTTTAGAAGAATTAATTGGCAAGCATAATGGCAAACGTTGTGTCGTTCCTCTGTAAAACTAAAACACGGTAAACACAGTAGTATTCCTCTGTATAACTAAAACACGGTAAACACAGTAGTATTCCTCTGTATAACTAAAACACGGTAAACACAGTAGTATTCCTCTGTATAACTAAAACACGGTAAACACAGTAGTATTCCTCTGTATAACTAAAACACGGTAAACACAGTAGTATTCCTCTGTATAAATTAAGCACGGTAAACACATTGTCGTTCTCAATATAAATACAATATTAATGCATCCACAGAACAAAGTGGTAGCTTGGTGGTCAAGTGGTTTAAGTCAAGTTTTTTAAGGTGTCGGGAGGTTAGCTTGGTTCCCAGGAGCCGGGCTAAACTTCCCGGGTTTGATTCCCGGCTGGTCACAGTATTGTATTTGCATTAATACACTATGATAAACAAAGTACTGTTATTCCGTATTAACACAAAGAACCCGTAAACAGTATTGTTCCTCTGCCTAAACATATAAAAACGGTGAACGCAACGCGGTTTCTCTATATAAACATTAATAAGGAAAGAACTGGGTTTCAAGTCACAGTATTTAACCTTTGCCATACATAAATTCACCTTCGGCGGGGTACAAATGGCCCGTAAAATCGAGTGGTTATGAAGTCGTAATAAAAGCCAGAAGAGCTGATGGAGTGGGATTCCCCCCGACACCCGGGGGGAGGAATTGTGCTCGCCATGATGGTCTTGGGTGAGACTGGAACACTAAGATCCGATCCGCCTTTGTTTCTCAAGGCCCGCTAGCGTGGGAACCCCGTCTGCTATGGCCTGGAATGTGACAGCAGCATATGTTACCTGTTGATAAGGATTTTTTTTATACATAATTATTATTAAAAGACATCTTTAATGGCCACTTTGCAGTGTATAGATTTCAAGTTGGAGAATAAAATTCGGTAGGATTTATGTTTTACGATTAATGGACGGGGGATTGAGCCTCTACTAGTTTCACGAATCACACACAGGTAGGCCTCACCATTAAAATGAATTGAATTTCTAGTGTAATATTATAACATTTTGGGATTCATTTGAAACGAAAAAAATGTATAGTATGGATGCGAATATAGAAGTGACAAGGATTTAAAAAGATAACAAATAAAAACCAGCTCGTTAATTAATGAAAAAAAAGAGAAAGTATTGGCTAGGAAAAAAGAGGGTTTTCTTTTTAATAACTCAAGTTGAACATAACAGCCTAAACCCACTAAATATATTTCCAGTATTTAACATAAATTCTATATATTTTATTCGTTAAGTTCAAAAACAGTTTGGCAAAGTTATTACAAAAATATTTTCATTTTGATTATTTAGCAAAACGAGTTTTTTTTTTTTTTAAAGCCAAGGTCGCTGATTTTTTTAAAATTTTAGCACCACACACACACACACACACACACACACACACACACACACACACACACACACACACACACACACACACGGGCCCCACCCCCCTGTGTAGACACACCCAGAGAAGCAGATACAGATATTTCGTTGTACTTATAGTACCCCTAGAGTAGGGGTCGAGGAACTGGGGTAAATTACCCCAAATGGGGTAAATATGAAAATCTCGGGGGTAATGAAGGCTCAATAAACATATAAAATTGCACAAAAAAAATTATTTAATAAACGAGGCAAATTACGAAAGTTATATTTTTCAAACAAATAATTTGTAGTTTCTTAATAAAATTAAAAATCTAATTTGTAGGGACCATTTCTTAAGTTGGCAATGATGTAAAACGAGTAAGGGCTGTAGCGGCTGGCAACACCGCGAGTGTCAGCAGTGACTCGAGAGCCACACATTCCAAAGTTGACACACCATACCTTACCTTACCTTTGAAGAGTTTCGAGAGTTTCTCTACTCTCTGAGCCCGGCCATGGGTCAGGCTCGTCTGGTGCTTGCCTGGTCATCACCTAACTTTAGGCCTAGTGTCCTATCTCGCCATCAATAATTGTCTCAGTTTGCAGTCAGTAGAAGTTCATTGTTTATGTTAGTAGGTTTAAGACTTACGATGACGAAGGTAAAGTAGTGTTTTGTGATCTGTCATAACAATTAGGAGTGTACAATGTAAACAGAACATTGCAGACCTGTCCATCTTATGGCTGTCAAGAGTTGCAAAGGCTTACAAAGCATCACCCGAGGAAGCAATAACAATATTGCTGCAATTTGCAACTATCTATCTTTGAGAACAAGGATTTTCCACTCTCATTAACTTCAAAACAATGTCCAGAAATAGGTTGAGCGCCGGAGACAGTGTTCAAATTGCTCTGACATCAAAAAGCTCTAATTTTGATGTGTCAAAAATGAAATATCATCATTGCTCCAAAACCTGAAGTGAAAATGTTTTCAATGAAATTATTTAGTTCCTTAATGAGATTTTTATTAAATTTGTCTGTTACTATTTTTTATTTCATGCAGTTTATTTTTAATTTTATTATTTTGTTAATTTTTTTTTTTTTTAAAGTTCCTTTGTCCCATATAATACATACTTTTCATTTTATATGACTATTCTCCAATACAAATGGATTCAATAAACTATTTTGAATTTGAATACTTTTTGTGCTTTTCCGGATTCTGTGGACTTGCAAGTCTAGTGGGCAATTTCGCTGTACACAAATTTGTTTTGGTGTAATACCCAAAAACGTTCGCCGACCCCTGCCCTAGAGAGAGAGAGAGAGAGAGAGAGAGAGAGAGAGAGAGAGAGGAGAGAGAGGGGGGAACGAGAAACACACACACACACACACACACACACACACACACACACACACGAAACAGGGCGACTACCTGAGGTGTTGAAGACAGAAAATGTTGACGAGCTTATTCGCGACAACCAGCACGGTTTCAGGGAAGTCCTGCGTTACAAACCTACTGGAGTTCTACGACAAGGTGACGGCAGTGAGGCAAGAGAGTGAGGGGTGGGTAGACTGCATTTTCTTGGAATGTAAGGCTTTTGAGACTGTTCCACGCAAGAGATTGGTGGAAAAACTGGAAGACCAGGCAGGTATAACAGGGAAGGCACTGAAAAGGATCTGAGAATACTTGACAGGGAGGCAACAGCGAGTCATGGTGCATGACGAGGTGTCAGAGTGGGCACCTGTGAGGAATGAAATGACAGAAGGGACAGACTCAGAAGTGTCCCTGTTTGCAGACGATGTGAAGCTGATTTGGAGAATTCAGTCAGAGGAGGATCAGGCAAAACTACAAAGGGATCTGGACAGGCTGCAGGACTGGTCCAGCAACTGGCTCATGGACTTCAACCCCACCAAATGCAAAGTCATGAAGATCAGGAAAGGGCAAAGAAGACCGGAGACAAAGTACAGTTTAGGGAGCCAAAGACTGAAAACCTCACTCAAGGAAAAGGATCTTGGGGTGAGTATAATATCGAGCACATCTGAAGCGCAGGATTTGGGCGGTTAGCCCAAATGCTGCAGAATAGCATTCCGGACTTCAGAAAGGAATCATTCAGGACTCTGTACACCGTGTACGTCAGGCCTATACTGGAGTATGCAGCACCAGTCTGGAACCCACACCTAGTCAACCACGTCAAGAAAGAAAAAGTTCAAAGGTTTGCAACGAGACTAGTCCCGGAGCTAAGGGGCATGTCCTACTAGGAGAGGTTAAGGGAAATTGACGTGACGACACTGGAGGACAGGAGAGATAAGGGGGATATGATATATAAAATACTGAGAGGAATTGACAAGGTGGACAGAGACGGGATGTTCCAGGATGAGACACAGCAACAAGGGGACACAGTTGGAAGTTGAAGACTCAGACGAGTCACAGGTATGTTGGGAAGTATTTCCCCAGTCATAGAGTTGTCAGGAAGTGGAATAGTCTGGAGAGTGATGCAGTGGAGGCAGGATCCATAAATACCTTTAAGAAGAGGTACGATAAGGCTCAGGGAGCAGGGAGAGAGTGGACCTAGTTGCGACCAGTGAAGAGGCGGGGCCAGGAGCTATGAATCGACCCCTGCAACAAAATATAGGTGAGTACATATAGGTTAGTGTAAACACTTTTGGTATACAAAGCCTGAGATAGTTACATACCACTAGGTGTATAAACACTTAAAATGAGTTTCCTTGGTGCATAAATACAGAGAGTGAGAGATAGTTACCTCGGTGTAAACACCCTGAGATGCAAGCCACTTGGTGTATACACCCTGGGTTGTGGTAGTTAAAATAATGGGAAATAATGTATGTGCCTGTGGTCATGGTGGCGCCGCCTGGTCCACCGGCCACCGTGTTGACAGATGACAGCCTCTGATAGTCCCACACCACACCCGCTCCTGCGCACACCACACCCGCTCCTGCGCACACCACACCCGATATGTAAGAGTAATGTTGTGTTGATTGTTTTCTAATTGCATGTTTAGTGGTTTGCTTTTTGATTGCGTACTCGTTAGTGGCTGGTTGTCGTTTTTTTTAACTCGTTATTGTGGATATTGCTTATGCTGTTCTTAAAGAATATTTAGTCTTTACTATAGTAAATAAAGTAATTTCTCGGTATATACTTTATAGGAAAGTTCTTCAGAGTTGAATATATAGCGAAAAAGAATGTTGATACCTAGTATTTAATATTTACTTCAAAAGTAAATAATTTTGCGTGACTGGTGTGTAATGTAAACAGTGTAAGCTCTCACTTTAACCTCCTTACAAATATACATCAGGAGAGTAGTTGGTTCAAATTTGCTGCAAAATCCATATTAGTCACTTAGGCTGTTTCATTGTGTCACAAAATAATCACATACACTGAGTTAATAATAAAATTAATAAAAAAAACTTACTCATTTTACCAACTGTAAGGGATGACGAGAGATCAAAGTTAGAATCAAAACAAAAGATGTTCAAGCAGGAAAGTAATTTCAATGTTGTAAACAACTGCTTTATCTTGTGGTTCATAGTGAGGAACGTTACCCCCCATGTACCGTAGCCTCGTTCCTCCCTTCCCTGGTTCTCACCACCACCTGCACCCCCAACCACCAACCCACGTACCCCGACCACCAACCCATGCACCCTGATCACAACCCATGTACCCTGACCCATGCACCCCGACCACCAACCCATGCACCCCGACCACCAACCCATGCACCCTGATCACAACCCATGTACCCTGACCCATGCACCCAGACCACCTTCCCCCCCACCCAACGACTCGCCCCCACCCAACAGCTTACCACCACCTACACCCAACCACCACCTACACCCCAACCACCAACCACGTAAGTAAATTTATTTAGGCACAGGTACACATAAATACAGTTACACAAATTATCATACACAGTAACTGTGTAAATTACCTAGGATGACCCCCAAAAAAGTCAATGACTTTCCATACACCCCGACCACGCATTCAGCACACCCCAGCCACCTACACCATGCACCTCAACCACCTAACCTACGTACCTTTACCACCTACTCCACGAACCCCAATCACATTCCCACGCACCCAAACCTCAACTCTCCTCCCCGACTGACTATACCATGCACCCCCGAACACCTGCCCCCCACACCTCAATCACCCACGCATCGCAACCACCTACAACGCACCCTGATCAACTCATGCACCCCAACCACCTGCCCGTGCCTCAACCACGTACTCTGACATCTTGACCATCTACCCCTATTCCTCGACCACCTAACCCTGATCCTCGATCACCTCGCCCCTCACCCTGACCACCTACATCCCTTTCGCATACCTGCCATATATCATATCACCTGACCATCTTCACCTGCATCCCTGGTGGCTAAAGCTCTCGCTTCACAAGGCGAGGGTCTGGGTTCAATTCCCAGCCAGGGTAGAAACATTGGGCGAGTACCTTTACACCGGTTGTCTATGTTCACCCATCAATAAATGGGTACCTGGGTGTTAGTCGACTGGTGTGGGTCGCATCCTGGGACAGAACTGACCTAATTTGCCCGAAATGCTCAGCATAACAAGCGGCTTTCTATATAGTAGTATGTCATTGATGTCAGCTAGGACTGTATACCTTGTACATGTACTTGTAGTAAATAAAGATATTATTATTATTATTATTAAATTATTATTAACTACACCCACACGCCAGCCACCTACTCTTACTCCTCGGCCATGTAACCAGGACCATTTGCACCCGCACCCAGATCACTTACCCACACAACCCCCCATCAACCGATCCCCTCTCGCTCACCACTTACCCCATCACCCTAACTATCTACCCATGCACCTAGACCATCCACCTCAGTTCCCCATCTTCCTATACATGCATTCCTCCTTCCTATCTGCACTCCAACCACCCATCCCAATTTCCCTGACTGCTGACCACGTACCTCAACAACCTACTAGAGATGTATCGGATATCCGCATATGCATCCGCATCCGCATCCGCATAATAAGTAAGACACTCTCATACACATCCGCATCTGCGGATATCTAAATTTTCACATCCGATACATCTCTAGCCTAGTACTACCTACCAGAGATGTATCGGATATCCGCATCCGCGGAACATCCGCACAATTTCTTAATCGGCATCTGCATCCGCATTTTACTGTAAATAGATATCCGCATCCGCAAAATAAGTAAGACATCCTCATACACATCCGCATCCCCGGATATCTAAATTTTCAACATCCGATACATCTCTACAACCTTCCCCTGTTCCGAGACTAACTTCCCTTCCAATGCTAGGTCACCCTCGGGAAGAGGTGGGATTAGAGTGGTTGAACCCAAGTTAGAACCCAGAACGCCTCCCATGTGGCTAAATTTTGCTCCTGGGGATTCTGGAAGGGATAATTTTCCGTTTCTTTAATTGTGTTCCACGAATTACATATTTGAGATGATACACAATACCCGAAATGGCTTACCAGGAGGTTCAGTCAGTAGCTGTCTGACAGGGAAAGAATTATTTGAGATCTTCAGTGGTGGCTAATAATGTGCAGCTTTCAGCATTCCTGGGAGAAAATGGGAGAGGTGTGAACCTCGCCCATTTCTAGCTGAATGATTTTAGCACCTCTGCAGCTCCTGGATTGTCTGGGCGACCACCCAGAGGCTTTTTTATTCAATGGAAAGTCTCCTGTTTCTTTGCACCTTATCTTTGTTCCATCTTTCCTTTTCATATATCTTAATAGTTACGTCTTTCCATACACTAACAATCTCTCCTGGATCCTCTGTGCTAACGACTCGTGTGCAGATATGGGTCATGGCAACACCGAGCCAGATTCGGTCAGCATCCGGTTGCTGACCACTATATCACTCCCATTCAGGGAGAAGACTCTTTAGATATCCCATTGGTATCTATATTTGTAATAATAAATTGTAAGAATTATGCTCTAGCATAACAGGAAAATGTTTTTGGTTTGCCCAAGTGAGAGGCACCTTTGGGAGAAAATTACATCTATACTAAAAGACAAACACCAACAAAAAAATATCCTTAGAAAACATGACAGCCTTGTATAACAGTTGGGAAAATAAAAGGAGTGGGGCAGTTGGGACTGTCACACCCTGGGGCTGGTGGTGTCTTGGAGGACAGTACTTGTAAGAATACAGACATGAAAGACAGTGCAACAGATGGTGCTGGTGCTGTCCTGGAGGACAGTGCACCAGATGGTGCTGGTGGCCCTGGTGCTGAAACAGGTAAAAACAATGCTATACAAATTTCTGAAGTACAATGTAGCACTACTCTTGGAGATAGAATAAAAGGGACCAATGCTTCGGGGAAGAGCGTAGATACATCACCAGGAAAAAATGGTGGAAAAACTGATGTCAGTACAGTGGCTGCAGATAATGGGGAGAATTAAAAAAAAGCACCAGTAGGGAATGCAGCCAAAAAAAATCCTAAACAGAAGTCAAATCGATGTAAATTCAGTGCCTTGGGTATCTGCAGGCATAGAATATATGGAAAAAACATGTGGGACGTGTAGTTTTAACATAAGAACATAAGAAAGAAGGAACACTGCAGCAGGCCTACTGACCCATGCGAGGCAGATCCATCACTCCCCGGCTTAGACCTGACTACCTGGAGTTAACCCTCTCCAGGTAAACTCCAGGTAGTCAGGTCACTTCCACTTAAGGAAGGAGCACGGCATAATACCTAGTAGCACAAGCTAGTCAGGTCCAAATCACACCCACTCATGTATTTATCTAACCTATTTTTAAAACTACACAACGTCTTAGCATCTATGACGGTACTCGGGAGTTTGTTCCACTCATCCACAACTCTATTACCAAACCAGTGCTTTCCTATATCCTTCCTGAATCTGAACTTTTCCAACTTGAAACCATTGCTGCGAGTCCTGTCTTGGCTGGATATTTTCACCACGCTATTTACATCCCCTTTTAAACATCCCAAAACAATTGCCGCACACACATGACAACAGGAGAATGTAACATCTTTTTCCTATATTTTTTTTCACCCTGAAATGTGCCATACTTCAATTCAGGAAAGTCAATGCTACAACCTGTATTGTTAGGCGCACCACCTGAAGGGAACAAGAAGATACAGATAACCCTTATGGAAAACAAACCAAGGGAGCCCAAACCACTCCAGAGACGGAGGTTTTTTAGTGCCACTACAGAACAACAGATATTAATTCCAGCAAACAAAGCCCTCCTATGTACCATCAAAATGACGACATTTATCTTCGCAAATATACAGTGTCTAAAGCCATCAACAAGCAACAAAATACTTTTCATCAAGTGACTACTCACAGAGTCAAATGCAATGTTTATGGCTTTCACAGAGACCCACATAAAGAACCACTTTGACAACGGAATATGGATCCCAGGTTATAACCTATTCAGATGCAACAGACTAAACAGACGACAAGGGGTGGTTAGTCTTTATGTCAGAGTCGCTCATTTGTTCAGAACTGCTAAACACCTCAAATGATGTAGTTGAAGTTTTGACAGTAAAGATCGAAAACCAAAACCTTGTCATTGTGGTTGTATACAAGCCTTCGGATGCTACTTCCCAATAATTCCAGGAACAGCTTTTCAAAATTGACCATTGTCTGGAAAATCCCCCAACTCCTGCCCCAACATCTTGCTGCTGGGCGATTCCAACTTAAGACACCTAAAGTGGAAGAGTGTAGCAAATAATATTTTAGCAGGAGCAGCTCAGACGAAAATTCACACACATGAGCTATTAAATCTCTGCAAAAAAAATTCACTTTAAACCATCAAATAACAGAGCCAACAAGACTGGAAAACACACTAGACATCTTCACCAACAATGATGATCTGATATGGAATATAACAGTATCAAAGACAATACACTCAGATCACAACATAATAGAGGTATAGACATGTATGCGCAGGGCTCCTGATCAGCAAAAGGTGACCAGTTATGAAGGTGCCTTCACCAAATTCAACTTCAATAACAAAAGCATACAGTTGAATCAAGTCAACCATGCCCTAAATGAAATAAGCTGGGAAGATATCCTAAACAACACGGATCCAAACCTATGCCTAGAAAGAATTAGCTCTGTGGCACTTGAGGTATGCTCAAGCCATATTCCTTTCAGAAAAAGGAAGAGAAGATGTAAACTAGAAAGAGAGAGAGACTCCCTATTTAGGCGAAAACGAAGAATCACAGAGCTGCTGAAAGGGGACAGTATATCTGAAATACGAAGGGAGGCACTGGTCAGATAAATAGCAAATATCGAACTCAAGCTTAAAGAATCATACAGGAGGCAAGAAACTCAGGAAGAACTTAAAGCCATCAATGAAATTGGAAAAAAAATTATTTTCTCATGCCAAATATAAGGCCAAAATACCATTCAGTATTGGACCCCTTCTTAGAAGAGATGGGACTTACACAGTTGAGAGCAAAGAAATGAGTGAGATACTAAAGTCCCAATATGACTCAGTGTTTAGTGAGCCATTAACCTGACTAAGAGTCGAAAATCTAAACGAATTTTTTATGACCGAGACTGAAAATTTGGTAAATTAAAAAATCTCCGATATTATCCTAACCCCACAAGACTTCGAAAAAGCAATAAACGACATGCCCATGCACTCGGCCCCTGGTCCAGACTCGTGGAACTCTTTGTTCATCAAGAACGTGCCTTCAGCATTCTATGGAGAGGGAGCATGGACACAGGGGTCATCCCACAATCACTAAAAACAATAGACAGCCCCCGTTCACAAAGGTGGCAGTAAAGCATTTGCAAAAAACTACAGACTTATAGCACTAACGTTCCATATCATAAAAATCTCAACCCAGGCCAACATGGGTTTAGAGCAGGCTGCTCCTGCCTGTCCCAGCTACAGGACTATTATGACAAAGTCTTAAGAGGCACTGGAGGACAAATAAAACGCAGATGTAGTATACACAGACTTTGCGAAAGCTTTCGACAAGTGCAACCATGGTGTAGTAGTGCACAAAATGGCTGATAAAGGAATAACAGGAAAAGTTGGTAAATAGATCTATAACTTTCTAACAAATAGAACACAAATGATAATAGTAAACAGAGTAAAGTCTGAGGCAGCCACAGTGAAAAGCTCTGTTCCACAAGGCACAGTACTCGCCCCCATCCTGTTCCTTATCCTCATATCTCACATAGACAGAGATGTAAGCCACAGTACCATGTCTTTCTTTGTGGATGACACTCGAATTTGTATGACAGTGTCATTCATCGAAGACACTGAAAGACTCCAAGTGGACATCAACCAAATATTTACATGGGCTGCGGAAAACAATGTGATGTTCAATGAAGATAAATTTCAATTACTCAGATATGGAAAACTCTTGGAAATTTAAAGTGTAGCGGAGTGTTAAACAAATTCCAATCACACAGTAGAACGAAAAATTAATGTGAAAGACCTGGGAGTGATAATGTCAAGAGGATCTCACTTTCAAAGATCACAACAACATATCTACCACATCTGCTAGGAAAATGATAGGATGGACAATGAGAATCTTCAAAGCTAGAAATGACAAGCCTATGATGATTCTCTTCAAATCGCTTGTTCTCTCTAGGCTGGAATACTGTTGTGCACTAACGGCCCCTTTCAACGCAGGCGAAATTGCAGACCTGGAGAATGTACAGAGAACTTTCAAGGCACGTATAAGAACGATAAATCACCTAAATTACTGGGAACGGTTGAAGTGCCTTGATTTGTACTCCCTGGAACGTAGACGAGAAAGATACATGATAATATACACTTGAAAAATACTAGAGGGACTAGTCCCAAATTTGAACACGAAAATCATTCCCTACGAAAGCAAAAGACTGGGCAAGATGTACAACATCCCCCCCAATGAAAAGCAGGGGTGCCACGAGTAAACTAAGAGACAACACAATAAGTGTCAGGAACCCAAGACTGTTCAACTGCCTCCCAGCATACATAAGGGGCATTACAAATCGACCCCTGGCTGTTTTCACGAAGGCGCTGGAGAGGCACCTAAAGTCAGTACCTGATCAGCCGGGCTGTGGTTCGTACGTCGGTTTGCGTGCGGCCAACAGTAACAGCCTGGTTGATCAGGCTCTGCTCTACGACGAGGCCTGGTCACAGACCGGACCGTCGGGGCTTTGATCCCCGAAACCCTCTCCAGGTATACTCCCCAGGGCTGGGCCGCAAAGGTAAGACCGAGCAATTATCTTCGTAGGATTTCTTGGACGCTACCAGTAAGGTAGATAGTTAAACCTCTCTTGGATCAATTTAGTCTTTCAAACAGTGGAAATGCAGGAGTATTAGATCCTATATTGAGGACTATTGTGTCCTCATTATAGGACCTAACTAACTGACCACCTACTCTACCACACTCTGATTACCAAACACCTCATACCAACCACCTACCCATCCCCACCCCACCCACCAAGAACTGCACACCTACCACTTAACCATCACACCCTGACCACCAACCTAACATTGCACAGCGACCACATACCCATTAATCCTGTCCTCTTAAGATCGCAGTCAGTGCTGCAGTCAAACCCTTTTTAGATTGATCATGAAGATAGCTAAGTTTTCTCTCCAGAGCATTAGCGTTAATTAGCTCATTTCCACCTTTCTCTCTCTCTCTCTCTCTCTCTCTCTCTCTCTCTCTCTCTCTCTCTCTCTCTCTCTCTCTCTCTCTCTCTCTCTCTCTCTCTCTCTCTCTCTTGTACACAGGGTTTTACAAGGTTAAGGGTTCCTAACTTTATTTACAAGCTAAAAGCTGTTACCTACATCAGCTCATTTGAAAGCCTTTTTATTGTGAAGAGATATACAGATAGGGAACAGGATAAAGTTGGAGCAATCTGTGGGCCACCGATTTTTTTTGGTCACATGACTTTATTTCTCTGATGTCATGCTGTAGGAACATGTTGTAGATACGAGTCATCCTAGGAATAAATGATCTAGGATGAAGCAATGTTCTGAGGACGGGTACAATGAGTGTAGTTGCTTGCCATCTTGTTGTGTAGAGGCTCAGTTATGGCTGTCCTGGGAGTGGAGCCAAGTGTGATACCTTGACAATGTTGGCCTTGAACATAGCAGTAAGGCCACCCACAGCCCTCCTGTGTTGAAGACTCTGCTGAAGTGACAGATCTGTCCAGGCTGGATCCAGGTGAGAGATGTGCCTGCCACCCGTCGCAGGTGAGACTGGTGACAGGCACTCCAAGAAAGTAGAGCATACTCAAGGTGTGAGTGTACTTGTGCTTCATACAGAATCTTGCAACTTCTGCTGTTAAGCAGATGCGAGATACGTCTAAGTGCAGTAAGCTTCTCTCTTATTCTTTTCTCTCTCTCTCTCTCTCTCTCTCTCTCTCTCTCTCTCTCTCTCTCTCTCGTTTCTCGACTCCAAGACGACCATTTGCAAAATTAAACATAAAATACTAAAACTAGTCTCGAGGCAGAAGAGACAATCGTGAGCCCTGCACTAGGGACTGACACACCTTCCTTGAGCAAAGAATAGTTTTAAATGGTGAATTGTCTCACTAGCAGAACCTGTTCACTCCTTGATCCAATTGCTAGTAATAAACATGAATGGGCAAGAAAGATAGGTTCCATATCTACAAGGTTTGAAAATTATTTGAAATTAGGAAAATGTGGAGCATCCGTGCAATAACAGACCGTCTAAAGTATTCAGAACAACCTGAAGCTGTTTGGGAGAAAGAACTTCAGGAAGAACACGAGTAAGGTAATGCATGTATAAACAGAGTCGTCAACCGGACTGTTAGTGAGAAGAATATTGCCGACGAAGTGTCTTTGTTTTTTGCACTCCGAAGGTAACGTACTATTTTGAATATTATATAAAATATGAATATAATATTTTTGGAAACGTATTCACCGTGACAAAGGAAGAATAGGGCAGTCCAGTAGTTAAAACACTGTCCTCAAGCATACTGACACTGTTCAGCTGCTAGTAACACACATGCCAGTAGCATGCCAGTAACATGCTACTCTTCACAGCATATTTCGAGTTCAAAGCATATAAAACGAAGCCACTACTTCATAATGTACTTGCTTAACCCCACCTTGAATACGAAGTACAGTCCCCCTCAAGAGAGGATTCTTGATGTTGGGAAGGAGGCTCTTGATCTGAGAGATTAAGCCAATGCTCTAAATCCTTGAATTAAGCCTGAATGCCTTCCATTTCCCCAGGCGCTGTATGACACCTACTGTTGTAGTGCTTCCCACAAGAATGTAATAATAACGAGGTCCAGTTTGAGGCCCCAGGTTAATAAAATATGATGATAAACTTGAGAATGCATAGATGGGCAGCTGAGGACACATCTTCACTCAAAATATCGCACTGTAGGTTTTCTCCGTATTTTGAGCCAGCAGTTTGTTAGGGTACGTGAATTAGCTTAGTCCATGGAAATATAAAAACATAAGCAGTATAATGGGATCCTTTAAAGGATCACATTATACTGCTTATGTGTTTATATTTCCATTGTGTCGGTATTTTATACCATTTATTTCCAGCTTAGTCCATGGGCTCCAGATTAAAATTTCTTCACACCTTTACCAAATACACATTTTAGGCCACCTTCAAAATAATACTCACTGGCACACTGCTACTAGTAGTTTAATTAAATGTATACAAACAGTGGGGCTATGACATTCCCTCTTATGTCGGCCTCTAAGCCTGGCAGGCAAAATACTCCACGAGTACTCTCCACTACACAGACCCCTGCACACTTGGGCCTTACATGTAAACATGAGAGCACCAAAACCAATAAAATAATATGTCCTAAACTACCCAAAATCATCCTTCCCCAACCTACTTACACAAACACCAGACCATGACGTCTTGCTCCAGCCACCGCTCTCCTCGTACTGAGTCATAAAACACACCTCACCTCCTGCTGTCCTGTCCTGGCTACTCTTCAGGACTAATACGCATCCGGTTTCAGAAAAAAAATCCCACAAACTGACATATATGGAGCTGTTTTTTTTATATACATTTTTACAACACTGCGTAATAGAAGCTGATTAGATTTCACCTCTCCAAGTTTTGCACAAATAAGGTGGTACTTTCGGTTCTCATAGATCTCCAGATTTTCAAATAGGTATGTAGAAACATCCCATCTTTTACCAAGATTTTTGAAAGCTGGTATTATCCTCCATCCGAAGCTGCAGTGTTTTCAACTCCAGCAGATGTCTACTCCTACAGAACTTGCAAACTTGTCAATGTCTATATACAGTGTTCGTTTCTATATTAGACATCTCTGATTCAAAGGAGAGAATATCTTGCTGAAACAAAGTGTATCAGCCCATCGGTATCTTCAGCAGTGACTGCTTTGGATCTGTATCAGTTCTTGTGTTGTCCACATGTATTGAATGTTATCCCAATGATCTTTGAGAGGAGATATTACACGTCTCCACAGAATACTTTTGTCTCTTGTCACGAAGCTTCTATATCTCCGTTGACTGCTTCAATTTTGAAACCAAGGATTTGACCAGACTTGCCCTTGCCTCACGGCTGCTCATGAATTTTTGCTTTTGCAGGATGTAATGGACATCTGCAATGTTCTTTCATTGTGTGCAGTTGTTGGAACCACAGAACCACCTTTCAATATTTTTGATAGACATCTTCCTGAAAATATCAAACACAAAATCAGACAGATTGTAAGCGCCGTAATATAGATCTAAGAACTGAACCGTATCTACTACCTCTGTAAATGTCTTGCCATCACCTTTGTTTCTGGAAAATGTTTATTGTATCGGTTTGCTGATGGTTTTGGAATAGGTTTTGTTAATAGATTTTTACCCACCTCTAGCAATTGCAGCTTCATTTGCTTTGCGTCAAGATCCATCGGTATTTGAGTGCCCATCGTCATGCACCCAGTGAACGCGCTCTGAGCTACACGGCTCATGTAGGTTTCTGATAGGCTTCTGTTTGCCTTCAGGATTAGTTCTTGTGTTTTTTCTCCAACATGTTTTCTCTTGATCAGGAGAATGCTTTCAAGATCGCTTTATTTTGTCACGAAATGATGCTGCATGGGGCTTTTTTCCAAGCATTCTTTCCTGAAATTTTTGGATGCTTCCTTTCCCTTTTCATGAACCTTAAAAAGGTCACTGGCTGTGTCTGGTGAAATCACGATCCTCGTAGACAAGCTGACAAATTCTGGCCTTGGCTAAGGTGATCTATAACTATTGAGACTTTGGCGTCATTCTCGTTCTTCTTGAACCTAGGTAATTGCAGATACGTACGAATAGGTTTAGGACCGTCTTGGCATATCATTTCCCTTAATTGTCTGAGATATGAGCTCATGTTAGGAGCACCTATTGACAGTTCTGCTTTTTATGCTGAATCTTTGGTTCCATCTGGTATTTAGGTGTCCATGTTGATGATCTCTTCTACTGTCTGGTCCAGTGGAATTTTTCCAAAGGAATTTTTCTTGCCAAGCTGCACTAAAATTCAACCCCTAGTTGGTTATATCACAAACTGTACATGAGTCCTGAATTACCTCTAAGAAGTCATTTGATTCTAGATTCCCTGTCTAGGAATTCCAATAAATTTGTCTACAGTTAAAATCTCCTAAGATTTACTGCGTTATCGTGTTTTGAAACCTTAACACTTGTATGTGTATACCTTCAGTCTTTATACCCGTTTTTATGTAACAATTCAAGTTTACTTTGACATAGAGTACTACCCAATCTCCCTTCCCTTTATTTCTATCTCCCTAAATGTATTATTCAGCAGCTACACCCAGACTCTTCAAATTAAACTGTCTCAGTTACTGCAAATAAATCAATGTCACCTGCACATGCAACTAATATGAATTCATCCATCTTGTTTCTAGCACTACGAATATTTATATAATACATAATGAGAAACTGCTACTGCTAACTTATACCTGCTAACCAGATCTTCACTCCTGCACTTGCCATCATCGTAGCTGGAGGCAATGATGCCGTCAAGACGGCTAATGATATCCTTCATCACGGTCCTAGGAAAACAAACCCCTCAGCCTCTTCAAATCTCTAAGACAAAACGCCCAATCCGTCTCAACTCACAATCCTTCCTCTTGAGCTTGAACTTCATTCCTTCACCCTCCACCAGTATATAGCTGCCTTTGCTGTCATGGGGATTTATCACAGGAGGAATACTAAGAATCCTTATGGTTTCCTCTATCTGCAAATTCATGATAGTTATAGTAATTGTTCAAAAAAATTGATGGGCAGATTGCTTTATCTAGACTTTAAGAAAACTTTGCACAGAGTTCTCCATGAAGGACTAATTTGGAAAATAGGTAATATAGGTGGAATAATAGATGAATTAATGTAGTAGATGAGAAAGAGAGAGAGAGGAAAATGCAAATTTTATAAGAGGAAAAATTATCTTCTGACGTAGATGTCACAGGTGAGGTACCAGAAGGATCCGTATTGGCCTTGATAGTTTTTTTTTGTATTATTATACAAGTAAAATACCTCATAGAATAAATGTTACGCAAATTGGTTTGCGGACGATGCAAAAATCTTGGGTAACCAATATAGATGAGTATAGAGCACTTCAGAATGACTTGGAGAAATTGGGAAAATAGTGGTTGATTTAATTTATTGTAGGTAAAGGCATTGTGATGGAAATGGGAGAAAGCAAAATCAGGCCACATGAAGAATATAGTGACAAAATATTGTAAGAGATACAAAAAGGGATATGGAAGTTAAAATTTGTCACTGAAAGAAAATATAAACTATAGTGCAAAAAGATAAAATACTACAATAACACTGTAAAAGAAAATTCAAATAGAGCAATGCTTAAAAAAGTTGTTTTAAAATAAACTTTAGGCCAAAATTGGGGTATGCAGCTGTTGTATGAGGCCCACAGTCAAAGTTAGAAAACGTCCAGGGATGAGAAAACGTCCAGAGACGAGAAAACGTCCAGAGACGAGAAAACGTCCAGGGACGAGAAAACGTCCAGGGACGAGAAAACGTCCAGGGACGAGAAAACGTCCAGGGACGAGAAAACGTCCAGGGACGAGAAAACGTCCAGGGACGAGAAAACGTCCAGGGACGAGAAAACGTCCAGGGACGAGAAAACGTCCAGGGACGAGAAAACGTCCAGGGACGAGAAAACGTCCAGGGACGAGAAAACGTCCAGGGACGAGAACACGTCCCGAGACGAGAACACGTCCCGAGACGAGAACACGTCCAGAGACGAGCTACATTAGCTACCTACTCTGAAAAAAATATGATTTATGACGAAAATTTAAAAAAAATGATAAAGATGACCTTGCTGGGTTATAGGAAAAGGGGAAGCATTATAACCACGTATAAAATTATATAAAAAAGAAGACTTTTAATACCTGAAGGAGAGGTAACATGAAGCCACAGATGTAAACGAGAGTCGAAAGAATACTACAAAAAAATGCTTGTCAGAGATTGAAATAGATTAAAAAAGAGAGTAATAAGTGCTTCAACCATTGGGAATTTAACAAAAAATATATGATGAACAAATACAGTAGGTAAATGCAAATAGATGGTCAACAAGCTCACGTGCACGCGCGCGTGCACGCACACAGTGAGAGAGAATGAGAAACTGTTTTTTCCCTAAATTCCTGAGAATTGGATCCTTCATAATATGAATATGTAGGCTTCAACTCGTTCAAATTCGTCAGTGGAAGTAAAAATCCTTCCTTAGAATCCACTAAAACTGAACAAGCCTCTTAACCTTTTTATTCCTGTTTATCTACAACATTTCCTCCGTCCTTTCCTTCCCTCCCATTACGTAAAAAACCTGATTCGTACATATTAGACCTAAAGCCTCACGAAGCACCAACGTAGATGCCCAAACTCAAGCCCGGTTAGAGGACCAGCCCAGTATGGCAACACACTATTATTTTCACTTGTATTATTATAGATTATGCGACGTTTTTGACTGAATGTTTGGTTCACCGGGACTTGAAAGCTCTTAGCTTGCGAATTATCTTGCAAATATCTTGCTTAGCACTGGTTTAAAAGGAATATTGTAAAGATTTTATGCCAGATGACAGTGATGAGGATGTATGCTGTAGTCTACCTATAATTATAAAGCAATTAGCGAAATTGTCCAAAGATTGAGTTTTTTCTTCCCGTTTTCTTTACGTGTTTCGCTGGGTTTTTTTCTCTTGGTAAGACGAAAGTTAATGGTCAATTTATCTCCCATTTTTAAGCTATTTTTTTATTTGATTATTTTCATACTAATTTGAAACTATAGGCTAAATGCCGTTATCCTACCTCAGCTCATTTACAGGCTGTGTTGTTATCCTACCTCAGCTCATGTACAGGCTGTGTTGTTATCCTACCTCAGCTCATTTACAGGCTGTGTTGTTATCCTATTTCAACTCAAAGCTTGGCAATATCTGCCACCCTCTTAGACTGCAGTGCACAATAAACGGCTAACAACCAGGTACCTATTTACTAAGGGAACAGGGACATAAGGTGTAAGGAGTCGTATCCATTCCTTTCTCTTTCTCTCTCTCTGTGCATAGACTCGTGAGTTTGCGCCTTAATTAAGAGATAAAAGTATTCTTGATATTAGCGTACAAACGAATTGCAGTTTTAATGACCTACGTGCAGTCGACAGGCGTTAAACGTAAGAAAAGGATTAAATTAATTACTTATTCTCTCTCTCTCCCTCTCTCCCTCTCTCTCTCTCTCTCTCTCTCTCTCTCTCTCTCTCTCTCTCTCTCTCTCTCTCTCTCTCTCACAGACATGCTGATATAAATTTTTCTATTACCGCCTCCGTGAAATCCATATATGCAAATGACAGTCAATTAGTAAGGATATTAATTACCTGATGTTGAAACTAAAGACAAGAGATAGGCAAGGGAGGAATAAAAGACGAGAGAGGAAGAAGGGCAAAGGGGGGGAGATGGTCGTGGCTTGAGACGTGTGAAGAAGAAACAGGAGTGGACGGGAAAGAAGTTGGAGAAGGGAATAGAGGAGGAGAGGGATTGAGAGAAGAGTGAGGGAGGGCAGAGTGAAGGGTTAGTTATCATTTTGTCCTATGCACATGTCGATTAGACACTAGGCCTGTTGTACTCACCTAGTTGTGGTTGTAGGGGTCGAGACATAGCTCCTGACCCCGCCTCTTCACTGGCCGCTACTGGGTCACTCTCCCTGCGCCATGAGCTTTATCATACCTCTTCTTAAAGCTATGTGTGGAACCTGCCTCCACTACATCGCTTCCCAAACTATTCCACTTCCCGACCACTCTGTGACTGAAGAAATACTTCCTAACATCCCTGTGATTCATCTGAGTCTTCAACTTCCAACTGTGACCCCTTGTTGCTGTGTCCCATCTCTGGAACATTCTGTCTCTGTCCACCTTGTCAATTCCTCTCAGTATCTTATATGTCGTTATCATGTCCCCCCTATCTCTCCTGTCCTCCAATGTCGTCAGGTCGATTTCCCTTAACCTCTCCTCGTAGGACATACCCCTTAGCTCCGGGACTAGTCTTGTTGCAAACATTTGCACTTTCTCTAGCTTCTTTACGTGCTTGACTAGATGTGGGTTCCAAACTGGTGCTGCATACTTCGAAATGTTTCCGCCCCGCCGGGATTTGAACCCGGGCCCTCCGTGCATGAAGCGAGAGCTTTAGGCACCAGTGTGTGTAGGTGTGTGTGTGTGTACTCACCTAATTGTACTCATCTAATTGTGGTTGCAGGGGTCGAGACTCAGCTCCTGGCCCCGCCTCTTCGCTGTCTGCTACTGGGTCTCTGCTCTCCCTGCTCCATGAGCTTTATCATACCTTGTCTTAAAACTATGTATGGTTCCTGCCTCCACTATATCTTTCTCTAGACTATTCCACTTCCTGACTACTCTGTGGCTGAAGAAATGCTTCCTAACATCCCTTTGACTCATCTGAGTCTTCAGCTTCCAGTTGTGTCCCCTTGTTTCTGTGTTCCCTCTCTGCAACATCCTGTCACTGTCTACCTTGTCAATTCTCCGCAGTATTTTGTATGTCGTTATCATGTCTCCTCTGACCTTTCTTTTTTCCAGTGTTGTTAGTCCTATTTCCCTCAACCTTTCTTCATAGGACAGACCCCTGAGTTGTGGAACTAACCTTGTCGCAAACCTTTGCACTTTCTCTAGTTTCCTTACGTGCTTGACCAGGTGTGTGTGTGTGTGTGTATGTGTGGGTGTGTGTGTCGTGTGGTGGTGGTGTGTGTGTGTGTCGTGTGGTGGTGTGTGTGTGTGTCGTGTGGTGGTGTGTGTGTCGTGTGGTGCGTGTGTCGTGTGGAGCGTGTGTGTGGTGCGTGTGTGTGGGGTTCGTGTGTGTGTGTGGGTGTCTGTATGTGTGTATGTGTGTGTGTGTGTGTGTGTAATTATCAGCATTAGGCAGACGGATACATTTTACCCAACACTTGAATCCATCCAACAGGTCTTTAGTTGTCTTAGAGATCGTGGCACCATTGATTGCGACAACAACACCTGCAAACACTTCCCTAAGGTAACGAGTGCTTGGAATACCAACTCCCTGGTGTCAGAACAGGTAGTTAAACCTCGTTGACTCTTCACAATGCTGACACTGAGTTGACAGGCCCACTGCCACTCCCTTCATCCATGGATGAATCATCAGACATTAATATTATGCGTTAAGCTGGCTGCTGCAGAAGCAATATTACTTGAAGCTTAACCTGAGGGAAGGTTGTGCTGCATTTGTGGGTGATGTTAGTAATAACGAAAATGGTGTTCAAGATGGTGAGGTTGTCGGTAATGGTGATGGTGCTGGTAACGAGGCTAGCGTTGGTGACAGTGTTGATGATGATGGTAGTTAATGAGTGTAGTGTGGGTAGTAGAGAGGGGAGAATTTTGACCACCTGTCAAAAGTTCACAGAAAATGAATGCTGAAATTTCTGAAAAATAAAACACATAGGCCTCCACGAGGCCTCGGAAAATGAAGACGCACTTAAGTTTGAATTTCTTGTCTACTAATTAGTAAATTTCATTCATATATTGAGAAAGCAAGCTTTACCCCAGGACTAATTGTGTACAACAAAACTCACGTCAACTTTCTATCCTTCGTTAAATATCGCATCAGTTGCAAATATATATATGGTTCAGTGGTATCATTGTATCAGTGGCATTAATAGGTTCAGTGGTTACTCTATGGAACAGGCGTGTTAGATAGGAGTGAATGGAGACGAATGGTTTTTGGGACCTGACGAGCTGTTAGAGTGTGAGCAGGGTAATGTTTAGTGAAGGGATTCAGGGAAACCTGTTATTGATTTAGCCGGACTTGAGTTCTGGAAATGGGAAGTACAATGCCTGCACTCTACAGGAGGGGTCTGGGATAGTGACAGTTTGGAGGGACTAATTCTAAACTGTAGTATCTGAGTGATTATGTATGAGTGAGGTGAAAGTGTTGAATGATTATGAAAGTATTTTCTTTTTGGGGATTTTCTTTCTTTTTGGGTCACCCTGCCTCGGTGGGAGACGGCCGACTTGTTGAGGTAGGCAAAACGTTTTTGAAGTAAAGATACCTAAGTGTTTCGTTTATCATGAAGTACACGAGATTACATAGCTCATGGGGTATATGAAAGTACAAATGAGTATATGAGTGATAATAGGAGTACATGAATCACCATGAGAGTACAGGAGGCAGCCTGAGTTCTCACTCAAATATATGGGAAAGAGGTAGGGAAGTAAACTTAATAAGAAAATAATGAAGTTTGGAAGAATAGAAAAGATAAAAGGGAACAACGATGGTACAGAATAATTATCGTATAAAATAAAACCAAAAATCTCTTAGACTAAACAAAATCTCTTGGCCCACTTCCGGTCAACAGGCAGCACGAGTCATGAGATCCAGGTGATTCACTCTACACCTTGTCTGATGCACAATGTGTGGAATAGTTAACATGTTTTCTGCCTAATGTGTAAAACTTTATTATGAGTGAATTGAGAACACCACCATACTCGAAGAAAATCAATGTTAAAATGGCTTAACAGATCAACCGAAGACTCGTTCAAAATAAGTCAAGTTAGGAGAAACTTGATGGTATTTGATCATCTAATCCTACTGAAAAGAAATAAACGTGAACCCACGAAAGATGACAGGGGCATCTGAGAGGAACTGAAACATGATCGAAACATGAGTCAACAGAAACTAGGGAAGGGGAAAGCAGTGCCACAATCGGCCAAACAGATGGTTGGTTGGCTGGCTCCAGCCAGGTTGCAGCTCATAGCTGCGTTGTAAGTCATGGAAGGATACGCCTACGCCCAGTGAGAACTTTATCCAAGCAGTGGCAGAGGATGACATTGACCACAGATCACCCTGAAAGTTTCCGTCGTCTATTTACGTATCGGTTATCGTATCCCCGTCGGTATTGTGTAACATTCGTGTACAACTTCAAGAGTGAGAGGTTCACGCTATTACTAAAAATAACCTTTTAAATTAGGCCTACAATAGCCTTTTTCAGCTATTTCATATTTGCGCTTGACCTTCCTAATGCCTTTCTTCTCGCCTAATAGTCATTTATTAACGTGTCTATTAAAAAATGTCGTTATTAACAAGATTGATATCAGTTAAGTACACAATGTAAAGTAACAGTTAAGGCTATTATTACGCTCGGAATATTAATAGTAAAACTGTACAAGGATTCACCGTGTAATGAAAGAATAAAGTAAATTATTATTGTTAATTTATTGATGTTGAACACATGATTACGCCAAAACTTTTAGGGTAGAGGACAGACAGTGTGGGTGACCATCATGGTGAGAGTCCTGGTGACGGTGCTATACCCAGGTACGTAGGAAGTACTTGTAGCCAAAATGGTATCTTCCACTGTCGATACCACTTCCTCAGTCTTTGTCAGTGTCACTGTAGATGTTTGATAAACAGTGTTAATAACATCAGAGACAAGTGTTTCATACTTCGTTGTTGCTAAAAGCAAAGTTTGCTTTGCTCCAACAGTAGTGAACTCAGTATAATGGTTGGTGTTGATGACGGTGGCATGGTTCACCAGGGTGGTTGTGAGAGACAGGGTGGTGCTCAGAATGCGAGACACGGGAATTGCCACAGTGGTCGTTATCACGTACGTCTCTGTCACCTGGAAAAGATGCATAGTTAATAACTCATGTTTACTATTTACACTAACAAATGTATACAAATATGTAGTAAATTAAAAATGTAGAAAAACAATATAAAACTAATAAAATACCTGCAGTTGGCTGCTTTCTCCACTTATATGGAAAAAGCTTGAAGTGAAATATGGGACTGTGCTCGTTAAGGTCATCGGAGACACTTGGTACGCTGGTGCTGTTATCTCTTCTTTAACAAGATGAATATTCTGGAACTCCACAGTTGTCTGGTAGAAATGAGGCAGCTGGGAAACATCACACCTGTGTAACTTTTTGAAGAAGAATCCTGCAGCAGGATGCTGGAAAATCAACACGAAAAGCAGGGCATACACAGAGGCCATGATGCTCATAATTATACACCTAGACGAAGCTGCTGACAACCTTGGAGCTGACTGATACTAGTGACGCCTCTCACTCACTTATATAGTGCCACACTGAGCTGCTGGTAGTAGTAGTGGTGGGGTAGTAGTAGTAGTGGTAGGGTAGTAGTAGTGGTAGGGTGGTAGTAGTAGTAGTAGTGGTACTAGTACGTGCAGTTCCAGAAGCTGGAAAAATAAACACATGCAGTATACTGCTTATGTGATCCTTTATTGACAACGTTTCGCCCACACAGTGGGCTTTATCAAGTCACAGATCTACCTGGGTGAAAGGTACGTGAGTATTTGTGTGACAAATGTGGACCTGAACTTGCATGTGACAATCTTCCGAGTAGGGTGACAGAGTCTAAGACCTTGGTTAGCTTTAAAAAGAGATTGGGCAAGTATATGAGTAGACCATCTGCAGTGTTCCTCCATTCTTATTTTCTTATGTGGGAAAGCAATGAAGAAGGTTCTTGGCAATAGGTTCAGCTATGTTATAGAAGCCGTTGTTCTGGTTGGATATACAGATAAGTGATGATTCCAGGATTCTTCGGTATTGGTAGAATTAACGACAATAAGTTAAGTAAAAGGACACAAATGCAACTAATGTGACATTTTATTGTGGCAACGTTTCGCTCTCCAGGAGCTTTATCAAGCTTTGTCAAGCTCCTGAACAGTATATTGGAGGATATTGTTAGCCGGCTTGACAACATCAAGAACGGTAATGGGATCAATCCTATTATCTGCCTCAGTGCTGGAGGCAATGATGTAGGCAAGCGTAGAAGTGAGGATTTAGTTAGAAGGTACAGGACAGCAAAAGACATAATTAGGAAGAAGGGGGGGCGCCCTGTTATATGTGGCATTTTGCCAAGAAGGGGTGTTGGAAATGAATGGTTGTCCAGAGCAATTGGTATTAATTGTAAATTAATTGAAAATTGGGTTGGGCAAATATCCTGTTAGTGGGATGGATTGTGAAGGACTTGCCTAGTTAGTATGGGCCAACAGGCATGCTGCAGTGTTCATAAGAACATAAGAAAGGAGGAACACTGCAGCAGGCCTGTTGGCCCATACTAGGCAGGTCCTTCACAATCCGTCCCACTAACAGAATATTTGCTCAACCCAATTTTCAATGCTACCCAAGAAATAAGCTTTGACAATTCTACCCACTCATGCGCGAGTCCCACTCAAATCCAACCCCTCTCACTCATGAATTTATCCAACCTAAATTTGAAACTACCCAAGGTCCTAGCTTCAATAACCCTACTAGGCAGACTGTTCCACTCATCAACTACCCTATTTCCAAACCAATACTTTCCTATATCCTTTCTAAATCTAAACTTATCTAATAAATCTAATAAATCTACAGGCCTTCGATATTTCAACCTCCAGCAGAAATATTTGTCTAACCTATTGTTATACTACCCTAGTATTTGTTTTATCACCTTTTACTCATGTGCATATTGATTGTTCTACCTTATTGTATTACTACTACTACTACTACTAATATCACTACTACTACCACCACTAGTATTTCACCTCACTTTGAGAGTATATATAAACCCACTATGTCCATTATCGCTTGTAACGGCTTGAGAAAGCTCCTGGAGAGCGAAACGTTGCCACAATAAAATGTCACATTAGTTGCATTTGTGTCCTTTTACTTAACGTAGTTATTCTGGGTGACTTCAACTTTAGTCAAATTGATTGGAATTTTTTGACTGGGAATTTAGAATCTAACGACTTCTTAGAAGTAGTTCAAGATTGTTTTTTGAAGCAGTTTGTGACAGAACCTACAAGGGGAAATAACCTGCTTGACTTAGTTCTGGCAAACAAGGAAACCCTTGTTAATAATTTAGAAATTACAGAGGAACTCGGCGCAAGCGACCACAAATCAATTACCTTTGGCATTGAATGGAAGTTTCATAGTAGGGATAACTCAGTAACGGTCCCAGATTTTCGCTTAGCAGATTACAATGGACTTAGAGAACACTTATCATCTGTGGACTGGGGTAATAAAGAGAGCTATCAATATGACAGTTTTCTGAACACTATACATGCTGCCCAAAGAACATTTATCCCATATAAAGAAATTAGATCGAATAGAAATGACCCAAAATGGATGAATAATACGCTCAAATATCTTTTAGGACAGAAGAAAGGAATTTATAGGCGTATCAAAAGAGGTGAGGGTCATCTTATGAATCAGTGTATTGACATTAAGAGGGACGTTAAAAAGGGGATAAGAAAAGCTAAATGGGACTACGAAATTAAAGTTGCTAGGGATTCGAAAACTAACCCAAAAAGTTTTTTCCAGGTGTATAGAACAAAAGTTAGAGATAAGATAGGTCCCCTTAAAAATAATTATGGGTATCTTACTGACAAAGAGAATGAAATGTGCTCTATTTTTAATAATTATTTTCTCTCGGTTTTCACTCAGGAAGACACTAATAATATCCCAAGAATTAGGTATTTTAGTGGGCCTGAAGAAGATAAATTATGTAGTATCACAGTCACTAGCGAAATGGTTATCAAACAGATAGACCGTTTGAAGCAAAATAAATCGCCAGGTCCTGATTAGCTTTTTTCAAGGGTTCTTAAGGAATGCAAAATGGAACTCTGTGAACCCTTAACTAACATTTTTAACCTATCTCTTCAAACAGGTGTAGTGTCTGATACGTGGAAGATGGCTAATGTAATTCCTATTTTTAAAGCAGGGGACAAGTCGTTACCATCAAATTACCGCCCAATAAGTCTAACATCAATTGTAGGCAAATTATTAGAGTCGATTATAGCTGATAACATAAGAAGCCATCTCGATAGGCATAATTTGATTAATGATACTCAACATGGATTCACCAGGGGCTGTTCCTGCCTAACTAATTTATTAACTTTTTTTCAGTAAGGCTTTTGAGGCAGTTGATCATGATAAAGAATTCGATATTGTTTATTTGGATTTTAGTAGGGCTTTTGATAGAGTACCACATCAGAGACTGTTAAAGAAAGTGGTTGCTCACGGCATTGGGGGAAAAGTGTTTTCATGGATCGAGTCATGGCTCACCAATAGGAAGCAGAGGGTGTGCATTAATGGGGTTAAATCTGAGTGGGGATCTGTAAGAAGTGGCGTTCCACAGGGATCGGTTTTGGGCCCGTTGTTGTTTATAATATATATAAATGACCTTGACGAGGGAATTACTAGTTATATGAGCAAATTCGCTGATGACACGAAGATAGGTAGGATAATCGATTCAGACGTAGATGTCACGGAACTTCAGGAGGTTTTAGACAAACTCAATTCCTGGTCAGAAAAATGGCAGATGCAGTTCAATGTAGATAAATGCAAAGTTCTAATATACAACGTGCACAGAGTATATTTATTCCCCAGAGAGAATTTAGGTCAAATAATAACGATCTCAAATGGATTAACAGGAGGCTAAAACATGGAAATAAATGGTATAAAATACCGACACAATGGAAAAATAAACACATAAGCAGTATAATGTGATCCTTTATTGACAACGTTTCGCCCACGCAGTGGGCTTTATCTAGTCACAGACAGATCTACCTGGAAAATGAGCAACATGGAGATATATATAGGGTACAGTCAGGTGGAGAATGCTGGGTCAGGTGGAGAAAGCTGCATGTCACAGTCTTAAAAGTAGTGTGATAGTTAAAAACATTGTGTGACTTAAAGGACCTGCAGTGTACCATTCTTGAGTTCTAGGTGGGATAGCGTTGAAGAAGTTTCTTGGCAATAGGTTCAGCTATGTTGTAGAAGCCGTTGTTCTGGTTGAAGTTGTTGGATATACAGACGAGTGATGATTCTAGGATTCTTCGGTATTGCGTGTTGTCTTCTCTGGCGATGAGTCTTGCGTTTCTGTAGTTGATTAAATGGTTGTGTAAATTTCGGTGTTGAACACAGGCATTTCTTGAGTCGTCAGATCTGCCTGCGTACTGGTGTTCTGAAATGCGTGTTTGTAGGTCTCTGGATGTTTCGCCAACGTATAATTTGCTGCAGCCATTGCAAGGGATTGTGTATACCCCTGCCGTGGATTGAAGCTTTTCCTGTCTGTTACTGGTAATGTCCTTGATGGTGGTGGATGTGGAGGTGGATACTCGGAATGAGGTCTTAGAAAAAATGTTGGAAACTTGTTTGGAAATGGAGTTGGTGGGAAGGACTATGTATCTCTTCTCAGCAGTGTCTTCTCTGGGTGTGTTGAAGATGTTTAATGCCCGTCGTCTGCAGTCTCTAATGAAGTGACGAGGATAGTGAAGTTTGGAAAAAACTTGTTCAATGAGGGAGCATTCTTCTTCAAGGAACTCACTTGCTCCATGTTGCTCATTTTCCAGGTAGATCTGTCTGTGACTCGATAAAGCCCACTGCGTGGGCGAAACGTTGTCAATAAAGGATCACATTATACTGCTTATGTGTTTATTTTTCCAGGCTAAAACATCTATTAAGAACATAAGAACATAAGAAGAGGAACACTGCAGCAGGCCTGTTGGCCCATACTAGGCAGGTCCTTCACAATCCGTCCCACTAACAGAATATTTGCTCAACCCAATTTTCAAAAGTCACCTTGAAGAACATAATTTGATATTATCAGAAGTCACCTTGAAGAACATAATTTGATTAATGAATCTCAGCATGGGTTTACGAGAGGTCGTTCCTGCCTGACAAATTTACTGACGTTTTTCAATAAAACATTTGAGGCAGTAGACAGTGATAAAGAATATGATATAGTTTACTTGGATTTCAGTAAGGCCTTCGATAGAGTACCTCACAAGAGACTCTTAAGAAAGGTGGCAGCTCATGGTATAGGAGGTAAAGTTCTAGCATGGATAGAGGCATGGCTTACCAATAGAAAGCAGAGAGTTTCCATTAATGGGGTCAAATCTGAATGGGGATTTGTCACTAGTGGCGTTCCACAAGGATCAGTTTTGGGCCCATTGTTGTTCATAATTTACATTAATGACCTTGATGAAGGAATTGCAAGTGACATGAGTAAATTTGCTGATGATACAAAAATAGGCCGTATAATTCATTCTGAGGAGGATAACAGTGAACTCCAGGAGGATTTGGATAAATTAATGTCTTGGTCTGAAAAGTGGCAGATGAAGTTCAATGTGGACAAGTGTAAGGTGCTTGTCGTTGGTAATGAAAATATCCCTCGAATATATAAACTAGGTGAAGTTGAGCTTGATCATACAGAATGTGAAAAAGACTTGGGAGTCATGGTAAGCAGAAATCTAAAGCCAAGACAACAGTGCCTAAGTGTGCGCAATAAGGCTAACAGATTACTAGGATTTATTTCAAGAAGTATAAGCAACAGATGTCCAAAAGTTATTTTACAGCTCTATACATCACTAGTGAGACCTCATTTGGATTATGCAGCTCAGTTTTGGTCTCCTTACTACAGGATGGATATATATTCATTGGAGAACATACAAAGAAGAATGACTAAAATGATTTACAGTATAAGAAATCTCCCGTATGAAGATAGACTTAGAGCATTGAATCTCCACTCTCTGGAGAGACGTAGAATGAGGGAGATATCATCGAGGTGTACAAGTGGATGATGGGCATAAACAAAGGAGATATTAATAAAATACTGAGGATATCGAACCAAGTAAGAACCAGAAATAACGGATTTAAATTGGATAAATTTAGATTTAGAAAGGACATAGGCAAGTACTGGTTTTCGAACAGAGTTGTAGATGCGTGGAACAATCTTCCGAGTAGGGTGAT
Organism: Cherax destructor; assembly: GCA_009830355.1. Classification (NCBI taxonomy): domain Eukaryota; kingdom Metazoa; phylum Arthropoda; class Malacostraca; order Decapoda; family Parastacidae; genus Cherax; species Cherax destructor. The sequence continues at coordinate 9,127 of WNWK01004394.1, read as the reverse complement.
AGAGGCTAGGACCTTGGGTGGCTTTAAAAGAGATTGGACAAATATATGAGTGGGAGGGCTGGGTTTGATTAGTGTCGTGAGTACAGGAGTAAATTCTTAGGTAGTGGTGGTTTTGATAAGGACCTGCCTTGTATGGGCCAGTAGGCCTTCTGCAGTGTTCCTCCATTCTTATGTTCTTATGTTCTTATGTTCAATGCTACCCAAGAAATAAGCTTTGACAATTCTACCCACTCATGCGCGAGTCCCACTCAAATCCAACCCCTCTCACTCATGAATTTATCCAACCTAAATTTGAAACTACCCAAGGTCCTAGCTTCAATAACCCTACTAGGCAGACTGTTCCACTCATCAACTACCCTATTTCCAAACCAATACTTTCCTATATCCTTTCTAAATCTAAACTTATCTAACTTGAATCCATTATTGCGGGTTCTCTCTTGGAGAGATATCCTCAAGACCTTATTTATATCCCCTTTGTTAATACCCATTTTCCACTTGTATACCTCGATCATGTCTCCCTCATTCTACGTCTTACAAGTGAATGTAATTTTGGGGTCTTCAATCTTTCTTCGTAAGGAAGATTTCTAATGCTATGTATTAATTTAGTCATTCTACGCTGAATGTTTTCTAACGAATTTATGTCCATTCTGTAATATGGAGACCAGAACTGAGCTGCGTAATCTAGGTGAGGCCTTACTAATGATGTATAAAGCTGTAATATAACCTCTGGACTTCTGTTGCTAACACTTCTTGATATAAATCCCAGTAATCTATTTGCCTTATTACGTACGCTTAGGCATTGCTGTCTTGGTTTAAGGTTGCTGCTTACCATCACCCCCAAGTCCTTCTCGCAATCTGTATGGCTAAGTTCTACGTTATTTAACTTATAAGTGCTTGGGTTATGGACACTCCCGAGCTTCAGAACCTTGCATTTATCTACATTGAACTGCATCTGCCACTTTTCTGACCACGAATTAAGTTTGTCTAAATCTTCCTGAAGTTCTATGACATCTATGTTTGAATCAATTATCCTACCTATCTTCGTGTCGTCGGCGAATTTGCTCATATCACTAGTAATTCCCTCATCAAGGTCATTGATATATATTATAAATAACAATGGGCCTAAGACTGATCCCTGTGGAACACCACTTGTTAGGGGAGAAAAGAGGAATTTATAGGCGCATCAAAAGAGGAGATGTTAACCTTATTGACCAATATGTTCAGTTGAAAAGAGAAGTAAAAAAAGGGATTAGAAAGGCTAAACGTGACTATGAGATTAAGGTTGCTAATGAATCAAAGACTAATCCAAAAGGGTTCTTTCAAGTGTATAGGACAAAGGTGAGGGAAAAGGTAGGACCTCTGAAAATTGGGAATGGACAGCTGACGGATAACGAACTGGAAATGTGTTCTCTATTTAATGACTATTTTTTGTCAGTCTTTACACAAGAAGACGTAAATGAGATTCCAGAAATTAACAATTATTCAGTTCCTGAAGAATTCAAGTTAACTAATATGTATTACTGTCACGAGGGACATGGTTATCAAACAGATAGATAAACTGAAGCAAAATAAGTCCCCGGGACCCGACGAGTTGTTTTCCAGGGTACTTAAAGAATGCAAAATGGAACTTAGTCAGCCATTAACGAATGTGTTTAATACGTCCATCCTAACTGGTGTTGTGCCAGAGATGTGGAAGATAGCTAATGTAGTTCCTATATTCAAATCAGGGGATAAGTCCATTCCATCAAATTACCGTCCAATAAGCCTCACGTCTATAGTAGGCAAATTATTAGAATCAATTATAGCTGATATTATCAGAAGTCACCTTGAAGAACATAATTTGATTAATGAATCTCAGCATGGGTTTACGAGAGGTCGTTCCTGCCTGACAAATTTACTGACGTTTTTCAATAAAACATTTGAGGCAGTAGACAGTGATAAAGAATATGATATAGTTTACTTGGATTTCAGTAAGGCCTTCGATAGAGTACCTCACAAGAGACTCTTAAGAAAGGTGGCAGCTCATGGTATAGGAGGTAAAGTTCTAGCATGGATAGAGGCATGGCTTACCAATAGAAAGCAGAGAGTTTCCATTAATGGGGTCAAATCTGAATGGGGATTTGTCACTAGTGGCGTTCCACAAGGATCAGTTTTGGGTCCATTGTTGTTCATAATTTACATTAATGACCTTGATGAAGGAATTGCAAGTGACATGAGTAAATTTGCTGATGATACAAAAATAGGCCGTATAATTCATTCTGAGGAGGATAACAGTGAACTCCAGGAGGATTTGGATAAATTAATGTCTTGGTCTGAAAAGTGGCAGATGAAGTTCAATGTGGACAAGTGTAAGGTGCTTGTCGTTGGTAATGAAAATATCCCTCGAATTTATAAACTAGGTGAAGTTGAGCTTGATCATACAGAATGTGAAAAAGACTTGGGAGTCATGGTAAGCAGAAATCTAAAGCCAAGACAACAGTGCCTAAGTGTGCAATAAGGCTAACAGATTACTAGGATATATTTCAAGAAGTATAAGCAACAGAAGTCCAAAAGTTATTTTACAGCTCTATACATCACTAGTGAGACCTCATTTGGATTATGCAGCTCAGTTTTGGTCTCCTTACTACAGGATGGATATAGATTCATTGGAGAACATACAAAGAAGAATGACTAAAATGATTTACAGTATAAGAAATCTCCCGTATGAAGATAGACTTAGAGCGTTGAATCTCCACTCTCTGGAGAGACGTAGAATGAGGGGAGATATCATCGAGGTGTACAAGTGGATGATGGGCATAAACAAAGGAGATATTAATAAAATACTGAGGATATCGAACCAAGTAAGAACCAGAAATAACGGATTTAAATTGGATAAATTTAGATTTAGAAAGGACATAGGCAAGTACTGGTTTTCGAACAGAGTTGTAGATGCGTGGAACAATCTTCCGAGTACTGTGATAGAGGCTAGGACCTTGGGTGGCTTTAAAAAGAGATTGGACAAATATATGAGTGGGAGGGGCTGGGTTTGATTTGTGTCGTGAGTACGGGAATAAATTCTTAGGTAGTGGTGGTTTTGATAAGGACCTGCCTTGTATGGGCCAGTAGGCCTTCTGCAGTGTTCCTCCATTCTTATGTTCTTAAGCCTGGAGGTCGGTATATTACACCTAGAATCAGTTTTTCTTGACCTTCTAGAAACTCTACCCAAACAGATTCTGTTAATGATCCATCTATTTTTATGCCTGTTTTTATGCAGCAATTTATATTTTCTCGTACATACAATGCAACTCCACCCCCTTTCCCATTATATCTGTCTACATGGAACAACTTAAACCCCTGAATATGACACTCAGCAATCATATCCCGACTCTTGGTATTATACCATGTTTCAGTTATTGCAATGACATCAAAGTTCCCAGCACATGCTACCAAACGTAATTCGTTAATTTTATTTCTGGCGCTTCGACAGTTAGTATAAAATACATTGATATGTATCTTCTTGTGAAACAGCTTTTGTTTTACACAATTTCTGTTACTATCATTACCCTGTGTCACTCGATTACTGTTATTGTTAAGATTTATGATATCAATATTTAGGCCCTCATTATTTACCTTTCCTAAACCCATACCTCTAACTAATCCTAGTTTAAAGCCCTAATAATCCTAGTTTAAAGCCCTAATAATCCTAGTTTAAAGCCCTAAATCCTAGTTTAAAGCCCTAAATCCTAGTTTAAAGCCCTAAATCCTAGTTTAAAGCCCTAAATCCTAGTTTAAAGCCCTAATCCTAATCCCTAATCCTGTGTTTATTTTTCCATTCTCTAAGTGGGATGGATTGTGAAAGACCTGCCTAGTATGGACCAACAGGCCTGCTGCAGTGTTCCTTCTTTCTTATGTTCCTATGTCTCAGGCTGTAAGACGCTCTCACAGGAGACGTGTCGACTAGGTGCTTCAGCTCCTTCAGGTCCCTGGTGATGGACCAGTTGCTTCGGCTCCTTCAGTGCCCTGGTGATGGACCGGGTGTTTCGGCTCCTTCAGTGTCCTGGTGATGGACCAGGTGTTTCGGCTCCTTCAGTGTCCTGGTGATGGACCAGGTGTTTCGGCTCCTTCAGTGCCCTGGTGATGGACCAGGTGCTTCGGCTCCTTCAGTGCCCTGGTGATGGACCAGGTGCTTCGGCTCCTTCAGTGCCCTGGTGATGGACCAGGTGCTTCGGCTCCTTCAGTGCCCTGGTGATGGACCGGGTGCTTCGGCTCCTTCAGTGCTCTGGTGATGGACCGGGTGCTTCGGCTCCTTCAGTGCTCTGGTGATGGACCGGGTGCTTCAGCTCCTTCAGTTCGCTCTTTGGTAGTGCCCTGATTATAGGAGCTTGAACATAAGAACATAAGAATGGAGGAACACTGCAGAAGGCCTACTGGCCCATACAAGGCAGGTCCTTATCAAAACAACAACTACCTAAGAATTTACTCCTGTACTCACGACACTAATCAAACCCAGCCCCTCCCACTCATATATTTGTCCAATCTCTTTTTAAAGCCACCCAAGGTCCTAGCCTCTATCACCCTACTCGGAAGATTGTTCCACGCATCTACAACTCTGTTCGAAAACCAGTACTTGCCTATGTCCTTTCTAAATCTAAATTTATCCAATTTAAATCCGTTATTTCTGGTTCTTACTTGGTTCGATATCCTCAGTATTTTATTAATATCTCCTTTGTTTATGCCCATCATCCACTTGTACACCTCGATGATATCTCCCCTCATTCTACGTCTCTCCAGAGAGTGGAGATTCAATGCTCTAAGTCTATCTTCATACGGGAGATTTCTTATACTGTAAATCATTTTAGTCATTCTTCTTTGTATGTTCTCCAATGAATCTATATCCATCCTGTAGTAAGGAGACCAAAACTGAGCTGCATAATCCAAATGAGGTCTCACTAGTGATGTATAGAGTTGTAAAATAACTTTTGGACTTCTGTTGCTTATACTTCTTGAAATAAATCCTAGTAATCTGTTAGCCTTATTGCGCACACTTAGGCACTGTTGTCTTGGCTTTAGATTTCTGCTTACCATGACTCCCAAGTCTTTTTCACATTCTGTATGATCAAGCTCAACTTCAACTTGTTCCATGGATGGAGTAGAAGTTGGGTTGGAAAGGTGTTTTTGTTTGTGGGATTGGTTTAGGGTTTGAGGGGGACCTGCCTAATGTGGGCCGGTTGGCCTGCTGCAGTGTTACTTTCTTCTGTAATCATATGAGAGAGGGGTTAGATTTGAGCGGGACTTGGAGGGTTGTGAAGGTTGCTTGGGTGCCGCTGGGGATGGGATGGGCAAATATTTTTGTTGGTGGGTTGGTTTTGACGTGGACCTGCCTAGTATGGGCCAGTAGGCCTGTTGCAGTGTTCCTCCTTTCTTATGTTCTTATGTTCTCAGTAATGGTGGTGGTGTCAGTGGTCTGTCTCAGTGGTGGTGGTGGTGTCAGTGGTGTGTCTCATTGGTGGTGTCAGTGGTCTGTCTCAGTGGTGGTGGTGGTGTCAGTGGTGTGTCTCATTGGTGGTGTCAGTGGTCTGTCTCGTTGGTGGTGTCAGTGGTCGGTCTCGTTGGTGGTGTCAGTGGTCGGTCTCGTTGGTGGTGTCAGTGGTCTGTCTCGTTGGTGGTGTCAGTGGTCTGTCTCAGTGGTGGTGTCAGTGGTCTGTCTGTGGTGGTGATGGTCTCAGTTGTGGTGGTGGTGTGGTCAGTGGTCTGTCTCAGTGGGGGTGTCAGTGGTCTGTCTGTGGTGGTGATGGTCTCAGTTGTGGTGGTGGTGTGGTCAGTGGTCTCAGCGGTCCTAGTGGTGGTGGTGGTCTGGAGAGCTGGTCTCCCAGCACTCGACTTGCGGTCAGGAATGTCAACAAGCGACTTTAATCTTAGCAGGATCCTGGTCCCTCACGTCCACCATTGTTGTTACCCGCCATGCCACGCCTTCCCGCGACAAAAGACGCGCGAAATCCGCCGTTTATTGGCGGCATCATGGCCCCCGTCACGGGTATTGTGTGTGTGTACTCACCTAATTGTGGTTGCATGGGTCGGTTCATAGCTCCTGGCCCCACCTCTTCACTGGTCGCTACTAGGTCCACTCTCTCCCTGCCTAGAGTCTACCTGGAAGGTATTCCGGGGATCAATGCCCCCGCGTGGATCAGGGATTGATCAACGAGGCTGTTACTGCTGGCCGCACGTAGTCCAACGTACGAAACACAGCCCGGCTTTATGATACCTCTTCATACAGCGATCGTGCCTCCACTCTCCAGACTATTAGGTATTTTAGTGGGCCTGAAGAAGATAAATTATGTAGTATCACAGTCACGAGCGAAATGATTATCAAACAGATAGACAGTTTGAAGCAAAATAAATCGCCAGGCCCTGATGAGCTTTTTTCAAGGGTTCTTAAGGAATGCAAAATAGAACTCTGTGAACCCTTAACTAACATTTTTAACCTATCTCTTCAAACAGGTGTAGTGTCTGATACGTGGAAGATGGCTAATGTAATTCCTATTTTTAAAGCAGGGGACAAGTCGTTACCATCAAATTACCGCCCAATAAGTCTAACATCAATTGTAGGCAAATTACTAGAGTCGATTATAGCTGATAACATAAGAAGCCATCTCGATAGGCATAATTTGATTAATGATACTCAGCATGGATTCATCAGGGCCGTTCCTGCCTAACTAATTTATTAACTTTTTCAGTAAGGCTTTTGAGGCAGTTGATAATGATAAAGAATTCGATATCGTTTATTTGGATTTTAGTAAGGCTTTTGATAGAGTACCACATCAGAGACTGTTAAAGAAAGTGGCTGCTCATGGCATTGGGGGAAAAGTGTTGTCATGGATCGAGTCATGGCTCACCAATAGGAAGCAGAGGGTGTGCATAAATGGGGTTAAATCGGAGTGGGGATCTGTAACAAGTGGCGTTCCTCAGGGATCGGTTTTGGGCCCATTGTTGTTTATAATATATATAAATGACCTTGACGAGGGAATTTCTAGTGATATGAGCAAATTCGCTGATGACACGAAGATAGGTAGGATAATCGATTCAGACGTAGATGTCAGTGAACTACAGGAGGATTTAGACAAACTCAATTCCTGGTCAGAAAAATGGCAGATGCAGTTCAATGTAGATAAATGCAAAGTTCTAAAGCTCGGGAGTGTCCATAACCCAAGCACTTATAAGTTAAATAACGTAGAACTTAGCCATACAGATTGCGAGAAGGACTTGGGGGTGATGGTAAGCAGCAACCTTAAACCAAGACAGCAATGCCTAAGCGTACGTAATAAGGCAAATAGATTACTGGGATTTATATCAAGAAGTGAGAGCACCTACACTTGACAAGTGTAGGTGCTCTCTGCTAACACTTGACAAGTGCAGGTGCTCTCTGCTAACACTTGACAAGTGCAGGTGCTCTCTGCTAACACTTGACAAGTGCAGGTGCTCTCTGTTAACACTTAACAAGTGCAGTTGCTCTCTGCTAACACTTGACAAGTGCAGGTGCTCTGTGCTAACACTTTACAAGTGCAGTAGCTCTCTGCTAACACTTGACAAGTGCAGGTGCTCTATGCTAACACTTGACAAGTGCAGGTGCTCTCTGCTAACACTTGACAAGTGCAGGTGCTCTCTGCTAACCCTTGACAAGTGCAGGTGCTCTGTGCTAACACTTGACAAGTGCAGGTGCTCTCTGCTAACACTTGACAAGTGCAGGTGCTCTCTGCTAACACTTTACAAGTGCAGGTGCTCTGTGCTAACACTTGACAAGTGCAGGTGCTCTGTGCTAACACTTGACAAGTGCAGGTGCTCTCTGCTAACACTTGACAAGTGCAGGTGCTCTGTGCTAACACTTGACAAGTGCAGGTGCTCTCTGCTAACACTTGACAAGTGCAGGTGCTCTCTGCTAACACTTGACAAGTGACCGTGCAACCTGTGCAGGTGACCGTGCAACCTGTGCAGGTAACTGAGCGTATTTGATAGGAGTGAATGGAGGCATATGGTTTTTAATACTTGACGTGCTGTTGGAGTGTGAGCAAAGTAACATTTATGAAGGGATTCAGGGAAACCGGCAGGCCGGACTTGAGTTCTGGAGATGGGAAGTACAGTGCCGGCACTCTGAAGGAGGGGTGTTAATGTTGCAGTTTTATAACTGTAGTATAAAGCACCCTTCTGGCAAGACAGTGATGGAGTGAGAAGTGTTAGCAACAGAAGTCTAGAGGTTATATTACAGCTTTATACATCATTAGTAAGGCCTCGCCTAGATTACGCAGCTCAGTTCTGGTCTCCATATTACAGAATGGACATAAATTCGTTAGAAAACATTCAGCGTAGAATGACTAAATTAATACATAGCATTAGAAATCTTCGTTACGAAGAAAGATTGAAGACCCTTAAATTACATTCACTTGTAAGACGTAGAATGAGGGGAGACATGATCGAGGTATACAAGTGGAAAATGGGTATTAACAAAGGAGATATAAATAAGGTCTTAAGGGTATCTCTCCAAGAGAGAACCCGCAATAATAAACCTTGATAATGTGAGTAGTCACGAAAGCGCTTGGAATTCTTCTATTTTTTCATAGTGGTTTTCTTGCATATTTTGATATCACCTGTTTACTGTGATCTTTTTGCATATATATATATAAGACGTGTCTTGTGTGCTCTCTGTCAATCTGAAGAAGATGTCCTCTCTTGAGCTACTCTACCAGCAGCTGAAGGAAGAACTGAGGGTAGCTAAGCTTGAGATACAGCGACTGACTGAGGAAAACAAGAGGATTCGTAGTAATCCTCCTGTTGAGAATCCTCAAGCCAGGAAAGGAACCTGGACAGTGGCTAAAACGCATGGGACAAAGTTAAGGCTCAAGAGGATGGGTGGAGAGGTAGAAACAACGAAGACCCAGGAGAATGTTGTGGAAACATCGAACCCATTCTCCGTGCTACCCGATGAATGTGAGTCGACTTCTGGGAGCGTCACGACGAAAGACACAAAGGAAGGTAAAAACATTGTTGTTGTTGGGGACAGTCAGGTTAGGTACATGGATAGAGCTTTCTGTTTGATTGATAGGAGTAGGAGACAGAGGGTTTGCTTTCCTGGGGCTGGGATGGAGGATATTGTTAG